>JAKTVV010000018.1:0-178387 GCA_030581715.1 Petasospora mississippiensis | reverse complement strand
GGGTGTTCCCGATCTTCGCCCAAAGCGAGTATCATACCACTAGACCACACGGCCGAATTCTTGCTGATGTGGAAGGCATAGAAAGCCTGACATTGTTCTTCGATGGCCTAAATAGGCAAAAATCCGCGGGTTACTTCACAACATTTGCCATTAATACTGGATGGTTACCTCTGAAGCTCCCATGGAGTATAATCTAAATCAAACTGCCACCTACAATATGAAAGACGCCATTCATGTGTTATGCTCGATTAACATGCTAAACAAAGACCCTCGAGTTCTTCGCATTCTTCTTTCTCATCTGTCTCAAGACATCCCTCTTACGTCTCTTACATTCCTTGGTCCACTCCGATCTCTTCTCCCAGAACGTCTCATCCCATTTCTCAAAGTTCACAGGTTGTTCCAATCTGCTCAGATGTGTCTGTGCAACCAAGAAGGGAGAGTCCAAATGAGAGAAGAAGAGGGCACGTTTGTTCTTCTTTGGAACAATGGATGACAGCTGGGGTGTTACAGTTGAGATCTCAATCTTCTCAGGCACTGGGATACTGTGGTCGATATCATCATCATTCTCCTCAATGAGATTGAAAGCTGTAGGAGCATCCGTCGTGAAAAGGGAACGAAGAGTCTCTGTGTTGGACACTGTTCCTTCCACAAGGTTTGGTTTTGTCTCCTCACCAAAGGTTGGAATGAACTCCTCTTCTGACTCCTTATCAATATCCATGTGTTCCTCTTCTTCATCCTTGTAAGCATTCTGTTGCTTGGTGAAGTTCTCTGTGATATAGGTCTGCTGGGTGTAGAGATCTGTGTCATCATCATCATCATCATTCTCATCGTACACTTTCGGCTTTTGTGGAGCACCCTTACCGAATTCACCTTCCTTGACGTACTGAATCTCATTCAGATCAACCGATTTCATGCCAAAGTCCTCCTCGTCGCTCTCCAGGTCGCTCTTGTTGAATTCGAAGTCGGAACCACCAAAGTCATCAACCTCCTCTTTGTAATCAAGTGGCTTATCAAAGTTGAAATTACCCAAGATCGACGCAAGCACTTTACTGTTCTTCTCCATCTCCATCTCTTCGTCTTCCTTGTCAACAGCAGTTTCCAAGATTTTATTGTCATCTCTTTCAATCTCAATCGTCAAGTGATTATGTCCTTGCTTCAGCTGAATAGTAGTCAGTCTCTCCACAATGTGCTCGTTACCGTCTTTCCACACACCATTCGAGAATCTGTAAACCAGATCTCTGAGATTCTTGTTCTTCTCATAACCCCAAAGCTTTGTCTTGCGACACTTGACTGTCTTTATGGTACCATTGAAGTTGACTCTGAGAGTCATAAATTTGATGTTCTTTCTTCGGCTCTTTCTCTCGCGGCCCTTGATAACTTCCATCCGGTCTTTGAATGACATCTTGATATTCTCCACCTTCTTGTAGTGCTCCCATTGTGTCTTCAAAACTCTGGCCTCTTGCTTATCGCCCGGTCTGGCCCTGTCTTCCTCAGCTCTTTTCTCATAATCAGCCTTGGCAATGTCAAGAACGAGGTTTGATCCTTTGTATTTAACACCGTTCAACGACGCTTTCAACTTGGCATATTGTTTTTCATCAATCTCAACATTGACATAACCGAAACCTGTTTCTCTAACTTCGTTGAAATGACCTTCAAACTCTGAAGAAACAGTACCGAAACGAGATATACGCGCTGTGATGTCTTGCGGAGTCTCGAAGAGCTGTTGAGATATGTTTCCAATGAATAAACGTTTCGTTGTCGTGGGTGACTCTGGCATCTCTAATATGTATATCTTACCCAATTTCCTTAGGGTTAGTGGTTTTCCAGGCACTTAAAGATGGATAAAAGCCGGTGTGATGCGATGAGCCTGAAGCGGGAAATTTTTCGAGATATATAACACCTGGACATCTCATGAAAAACCCCTACACCAGAATTAGCACCCGAACACCATCTTCAAGCAATATATCTGATTTAATCAGTAAGTAATGGCTCTAATCAGCTGAAACGTTGTAATAAAAATACTTCTGCAGATCTGTAACTAGTGAAGTTGTTTTTGTATTTTTTATCCATCATTTAATGTGAATGTGATCGAAGTTTTTCAGAATCTGCAAAAAAGGAAATGTCAGTATCCCAAATTGAACAGTTCATTTGTTGTCGAAAGTTACGGGAGAATTAAATATATCAATATATATAATTTAATATATATAATAATCAATCATTCGAATTATATTATATACACCCTGACTAATTACAGAAAATGTACTACATTTATGATTATTAATAGAATATTTTATATCATTCGACATCATGGGTTGAAATTCAATGACAACAGTAATTCTATGGAATGATATCGGTACTCTGTGACCAACCTACGAGCTAATTATTCTCTACATCGATATGAATCATTAAAAGATCATTATCATAAAAAGCTATACAGAAGGGACTCAGAATCTCGCCTTTCTCTTTCTTCCTGTGAACTTGGAGTCGTGTGCGACAGCCTTTCCTCTCTTCTTCATCAAGTCTTTCTTTCTCTTGATATAATCCTTCTTCGTCTCCATAGCCTTCATCATCTTCTTGCTCAGCTTCTTTTCATGCACAGGCGCATCCATAGACACACCGGCCAAGTTCAAATCACTGGTGGATTGACCAGCACTCAGCACCAGATAGTACTTCTTGTTCTTCTTACTCTCGGCATCATCAATGACCAAACCTCCTTGGAAACCGGACACCTTAGCACTCTGTAGTATCGAGTCTATCTGTTCATCATTAGCAGGATAGAACTGCGCCACAAACTTACCACCTCTTTTCAAGCTTGCAAACAATGTGTTGAAGAATCTCATCAGACGTCTTTTCGGATCCACGTTGGAGGAATCAGCATTACAAAGCCACTGAATAGCAGAGATAGAGATAGCAGCATCGAATGTACCGGCACGGAACGGCACACCGTTACCAATGTCTGCTAGGAACAAATCACCTTCCAAATCTCTATCCAAGCCTGTTGCCAGCATCGAAGGGGAGATATCCATACCGCACCACACGTGACCTTCCTCCGTCAAGATCTCACCTGAAAGACCAGAACCACAGCCAATATCAAGAACAAAGTGTGGGAACTCTGGCAAGTTCAGAAGCTCAAGCGCACGCAGCGTCATCTTAGCTTGAATGTGTTGAACACGAGTAGAAGACGTATACTTCTGGGACTCGGATTCGTTGTAGAACACCTCTGGAGGTGCGAGTTGTTCTGGACGGGACATCTTTTGCCCACTTGGTTGCTATCAGAGCTGTAGTTCTTAGTCAAAACAAGAGAAGCTTTGAGATGAGCCAAAAAAAAAAGATAAAATAAAAATAAAAAAAATAATAAAAATTAAAAAAAAAATGTCACGTGCACCTTTTCGCGAACGTGCTGTATATATCAAACTGTTGATCACTGCTATTCTCCCCAAACAGCCACACCCAAATTCTTGGAAAAAGCAGTCAAATGCGTAACCTCACAGACCAGTTCAGTGCCATTGTCACAAAAATTGAGAAATCTCACAAGATCGAGCCTGTGGAGACCCAGCACTCCGCTGCTATAGCTGACACGTTCGTCTCCGAGTGTGTTGATCTCTTTGTACACATCCACAAACTCCATCTCGTTCTGGAGGAGATAAAGCCCGAGTATCTTCTCACGACAAGCTCACATGGCGGTGGAGAGATGACGGAGGACCAGAGAGACGAACTGGATATGAATGCCCGAGTTGAGCTGCGGAAGTTCGGTGAAAGGCTCAAACATCTAGAGAAGTATGAGCATAAGAGACAGCAGAGCAAAAAGTACTCCAGCAACGACCAACGGCTGGCTGATACTCTGAACAAGCATCGTGATGGGATCCTCTTATCGTTGAGCTTCGAATTGAGAAATACGTCCAAGCTGTTGCTGGAGATGCAAAACACGAGGTTGTCGAGAAAGAGGAACATCAGCACCGGAGACTTTGACGGGCTGAGAAACATCGATTTCAGAGCACAAAAATACCAGACAGCACTCATCGACAAGAGAGTGGAAGAGGAGTTTAGTGAGCTATCACAGGAGCAAATCCAGCTTTTACAGCAGGAAAATTCGGAGATTTTAGATGCGAAAATGGAGGACCTCGCCAAAGTTGATGAGATCTTGAAGTCAGTCACGGAAATTGCCCAATTGGAGTCACAGCTGGCATCACACTTGCAAGTACAATCTGAAAGTATCAGGTCCATGGTTGATAATCATGCTGAGACTGAAGTGGATCTTGACTACAGTAGCAAGCAGCTCAAGAAGGCCAAGGGAAGAGGAAGTTGGTCGGCGAAGATGATCACTTACTTTGCTGTTGGTGGTGGCTGTTTTCTGTTACTAGTCAACAGAGTCAAGCCGTGAGAGCTACGTTGCTCAGTGTTTAAATGGCTAATTCATCTTCATTCGATTGCTGAAATCAACCTCCGTAGCGAATATATGTATTTGAGTCCTTTTTCTCTCTCTATCCATAACAATCGAGTCACAGAACAGACGTATGGCGTCTTTCTGAGCTTTTTCTTCGGGTGGTGATGTCCGGGGTACCCTTATATGTCTTTGGAACACCAACAGAGGACTCCTCCACCAAATCGAAAACAGACAGCTCATCAAGAGCAAACGCCTTCGGTTTCTTGAACAGCTTGTTGTCGGTTTTTTGGATTTTGTTCTTGGAAAGAGCACCTAGCGGTTTACGTCTTTTGGTGATGTTGTCACTATCCTGCACAGTCAGTGGAGCCTGCCTGTTTGTGGCTTCCTCAACAACCTTAACAGACTCAAGTGTTTCTTTCTCTTCATCAACATGCTTGATTGTTTCCGAACTTTCCTTTTCTGTGGAGGAGGAATCGCCATTAGAGCAGACATCAGTCTTATCAGCAGAAACTTCCTGCAAGTTTGGTTTGGCATAGCTTGCTCTAGAGACCGGCCTCACATAAGCGTCATCAGCGGCTGCATCAACAAACTTGGCAGATTGCCTTCTCATCTTCGCCCTCAACGATGGCTCAGCATAACTCACCAGCTTTCCTCTGGAGGCTCTTCTTGAGCGAGAACCAATAGCGTCTTCTGCGACGATTGACCCAGGCATTTGCTCATCTGTTGCGGACTTGGATTTCTGGTTTTTGTTCTTTGTGTGTTTGATTTTAGACTCGTCCGGTTCTAAAGGTTTGTGCTCATCTGAGTCCTCCCCAACATTCTCATCCACTTGTCTGTTGGTGGTTTTATCACTGACAGCAGTGGTAACAATAGGTTTCTGGGGCTTCTCTTCATTTTTTGCCTTAGCAGCATGGGCGGCTTTCGAGTTTTTCTTCCTCGAAGCATTTCCTTTCTTCGTGGAAGGTCTCTTAATGGCTTCCTGGGCCAACCTCTCAATCTTGGCATCCAAGTTTATAGCAGGAGTTATCTCTTCCGTCTCTGGAGAGTCCTCATACACCTGTACCCTCTTGCTGGCATTTTTCTGCGGAGAAGCGATGCCAAGTTTGATAGGAGACAAGCTCTTTGCAAACAAGAAGCTGTTATCGGCGTTGGTATCTTCCTCGTTGTTTTCCTCGGGGATCAGGAAAGTACTCAAGTCATGATGCGAGGTCTCTGAGCGGGGGTTCTCTTCAAATGGGTTGTTTTCATCAAAATGAATGGGGAATCCGTCTTTCTGTGGTGCTTCCAACTGTGGCATCGATAAAGAGAGAAGATTCGAGAGCTGTGGGGCTGGTAATTGCGGGCATGGCTGTTTGACAGGGATTTGGAAGTTGAAACCCTGTTCCGACGCCTGGTCGGGCGACAAGAGATCCTGGCTCTTCTGCGGAGCTTTATCTTGTGGGAGAGGCGGAGATGGCGGAGCAATGTAGATGGATTGTCTTCTTGCACTTTTGCGTCTCCGCTCAGACTTGGCACTCTTCTTCGGGGATTCCACATTCTCAAACGACACAGTCTTCTCAGAGGTGGACGGTTGGCCTGAAACGTTTCTCAGAAGGCTTTGAACGGAAAGATTTGACGGCGCTAGGCCCTCGTTCTGCCTGATAGTGCTGAACATCTGTAGCATGTCTTCAAATCTCTGGGCGACACCTTCCTCAATCACGTTCAACTTCTCCTCAAGATTCTTGCGCTTCGAGTCCTCATGCTTCGCGTTCAGGGCCCGCAAATCTATGTTCTCCTGGATCAACTCGGAGATCTTGGACTCCAAGCCGGCGATCTTGGACATGAGGAAGGAGTTCTTCTTCGCAAGGGCAATGTTCTGTGCCAGGAAACGGTCGCTGGAGCTGTGGGGGCGGCTGTTGAACGGAAATGCCATGTCACGACGCACTCGGGGGAGAGTGGGCTTTTGGTAAATGGAGAGACGGAGAAGGAACGCCGTGAGCTTGGTTTGCTGAGTGTTGTTGTTGTTGTTATTATGTGTTTGCGGTTTGTTTACATTTTGATTTTCGCGACAGGCACCCTGTCAAAAGCGGGAAAAGAGGCGAATATCCCTGAAACGGAATGTTACTGCATTTGGACGAATTCCAGGAATATACCCGAAACGGAAAATTACTGTATTTGGAGCTAAGGATACTGATTTGAGGTTCCACCGTGTAAAAAGTCATACTAAGACCACACAAAAAAAACAAAAGAGATAGGCTCTAGACACTAACTTAAGACCCTTGTAATGTCCGCATTTTAGAGGTGAAATATCTAGGACTCCGGCTCCGCCTCCGGTTCTAATTGGCTGGAAAAGGCTGCAAGTACCCCGGAATGTGGTCTCGGGGTATGCGTTTCCCAGACACTCCTAGAGAAACTCTTTGTACAACAAGCCCAGAACACTAAACCATTCATACTCAGCCAATGGGATCCTCCAAACAAAGCTAATAGGGGAGTCTTAGCTCTCAAAACTGTAAATGGCTCGGGGTTTGAGCAAGCACGGAGTTCGCACTGTAGTTGATAGTCGACCAAAACTTTAGTGACAAAGACATGACACCAAGAATCAACAAGTGTTCCCACCAGCTGTTAAATAGGTGTGATAGGCGACTCCAAAACAGCCCCTGCTGCACACCCAAAAGAATTCTCCCAAGCTTTAGCAAAAAATGTCACAGAGGGCAAAGAAGTTCAAGTGCGAGGTGGATGGCTGCAACAAGGCATACACCCGGCCCTCCTTGCTCAATGAGCACATGCGTTCCCATGACAACAACCGCCCCTTTTCCTGTGAGCAGTGTGACAAGAAGTTCCTCAGAGAGTCACATCTCAAGTCTCATCGCTGGCTCCATGCTGACGAGAAGCCCCTGGGCTGTAATCAGTGCCCGAAACGCTTCATCACGAACCAACAGTTGCAGAGACACATCCGTTCCCACGAGAGAAGAACCGCCAGAATCGGCTACCAGCCACCAGAGTCTCCGTACAGATGGAAGGTGGAGAACGGGGATATCAATAAGTACTTCCTGAAAGGTAGTGTGCCTTCCCCACCACCGGGTTTCTCTACTGAGACTTTATCCTCCATCTCGGGTTCTTCTTCCTCCCGAGGTGCTTCTTCCCCATCTCAGTCCACAGCTTCTTCTTCTGTTGAGGAAGTGAACATGCTGGATGTCCACTTCTGTCCCTACCAATGCGAGATGGTGTTTGACTCCTCCAAGTCTTTGTCCGATCATATCCTTGCCAGCCATATCTTCACCGACACGATCTCTGTGGAGAGCCACCTCGACATCATAAAACAGGACTCTGAGGAGACTGGGAAAAGCTGGGAACTCCTAGAGAACTGGGATGGGTTTGATTGGTCTCAAAAACTGTGTATGGAGGTTAGATGTCAGGGGATGAAATGCCCCGGTTACAACGATTACGAGGATTTACTCGCCCATTACAACGACGCTCACGGTTATATCCCGGACTCGCTGTTCGAGTTTATCAGCATGGAGTAATCCATGATTTTATTTATTTCACATATGTTTGACTATTATTCGATTTGTCTTGGTTTCCGTTTCCTATTTGCTTTGATGTAGAAAGTTTTCATGGTCAGATGCCAAATTGGGTGGAGAAAAATAACAATGCGTATGGAGTAACAAGACCACAATTACTAGAATAGCTATAGTTTTGGGTGGATTATAGCATATTTCCCCCTAGACCATGTAGCTACAAAATCAGCAGATTTTCTGTTTCTATAAAATGGATCTTTGGCCGAGCGGTTTAAGGCGCTCGACTCAAGATCGAGTATCGTAAGATGCATGAGTTCGAATCTCATAGGATCCATTATTTTTTTTTGCTTCCTACAGACTCTGGCACAAGAGACCTAGTTGAATGAGGAATATTCAGGGCTTTATATCATAGATTTGAGTTCTTCGCCGACAGATCGATGCGATTGAACGTTTCCATAATATTTGATGCCTATTGTCGTAAATCTGTAGAGACTGCGGATGGAGATGAGTTCTGCATCAACACACCTGGACACCACCAAACGCGCGACGCGTCGTTTTGTTGTCTTCAACCGAATGGTAAACAAAAACATACCACTCAGATAGCTTTATTACTACTTTTGTACACAGCAATGTCGTATTACGATCTTGATGAGATCATCAGTGATGGCCAGGTACGTGGGAAAACCCCAGAGCTGGGAGTTTTGAGGACTAACAACGACCGTCTAGAGAGTCCCCTGCAAGTTCAACGTCACAGTACCCAACGTTGGATATCTTGAAGGAACACCAGGAACAGATATCAAAGCTGGAACGAAGCTAGAGCTCCCATTCTGGATCGCTGAGGTTCTGGCCATGTCGCCGTCGTCACCCAACTCTGAAGAGGCATTCCTGGACTTACTTCCACCGGAAGCACTCCACCGGAAAGTCATCAACGCCATCAAGGCCAACCCAGTTGCATTGGACGTGCATTCAATCTCACCGCACTTCTATTCGCTTGTACAGAAGTGGTGTGCGCTGTTTGGTGACAAGGAGCTAAGTGAGGTCACACAGACGATGCTGAAGGAGAGGTCTGATGAGATCAACAATTTTGCACAAAATACCAGAGGTACGCATCAAGAGAGTGGGTTCCTGTTCTCGTTGGATGAGTATGAGAAACAGCTATACAGAGCGTCCCACGAGAGCTACAAAGAGCTGAAGAAGTGGATGCTGGAGTGATATGAGCACAGCATTTCAACACGGCATTTCGACCAGGTTGATGATAGAAACGCATGAATATATGGCATTACTCAAAGCTGACGACGTAGCATTTCTACACTGTTAATTGTAAACGCATAAATATCTAACATTACCCAAAGGAAGACCCAAAACCACAATTAAACACAGCTGAAACATGAATCCGTTGTACATCAACGACGCTCGTTCAAGATCGTCCTATAACTGACACATTGCAACGGGTTGTTGATTCTGTATCTGCCATTCTCCTCATGAGTACCCCAGGTACCACCCCAACCGAGTGGTGAAGGTCCCCAAGATGGCGTGTAACATATCTCGTCCCAATCACAGACACGATCGCAACGGTAGAAAGTGGCCTCCCATTGTATTGTGGAGATGACGGTGGATAACTGAGCGTGAAGTGCGTTGAGCTCATCCATGAAGCCCGAGAGGGGCTCCTCCTTGATGTAATGTGTCTGGATCATCCTGCGGGAGATCAGGAAGGCATCAAAGATGACATCAACGACTGACGATACCACAGCGTGAAGAGAGGAAAAGATCAGGATATCGGAGTCCGTTTGTGGTGGCTGGAGGAAATGGACGTACTCATCGATTGCATCCTTCTTGGCGTAGTAGAGCTGGAGCTCAGAGTTGTTTGCATACTTGTGGTCCAGGAAGCGGCGAGCAAAGTTGGTAGTAAAGACTGTAACGTTCTTAGCGGTGTTCAGCAGAGAAGTCTCGTCTTTGGTGAAGTTCGAAAGCGTTCTGTTGAGAATTTGGAGCGGTGGAGCAAACTTGTCGACGATCTCAGTAGTCATCAGCTGCCAGTCAGTACCGGCTGCTGGATCAGTACCTTCAGTGAGGAATTCTTGCAAATTGTTGATGATGTTCTCTCTGACGTCGTCGGTGATGTTCAAGATACGTCTTAGGTAAGTGTCAGGTGACACAAAAGTCTGGTTGACGGGTGTCTGGAACCCTCTGAAGTCGAGCAGGATTCGGCCCTCCCTTTTATCGTGAGTATTGCCCTGTTTAGTCCAGTCGTAGGAAGACATAGCACGGATCTCACTCTGCAACTGCTCATAATCGTCACCTTTCTCACCGTCAAACTCAAGAGGCACACCAAGGGTATCGTTGGACCACTGGATCGTTGTGTTGCCAACAACGGCGAGTTTGTCGTGGAAGTCACAGATAACACCCTCGAATCCGTTCTCTATACGGATGTAGCCATCAAGACCGAATTTCTTGCCCCACTTACAGATAATCTCAGCTGCTTTCCTTTCATCAACACGATCGTCACTGTCCATACGGGCAATAACACCCTGCTGGTCCATTTCGCCTGTGTTGGTCTTTGCCGCTGAAGAACCGTCAAACAGGATCATACGCGTCAAAGGCTTTGTAACCTGGAACGTCAGGAGCGACACGTGGTCGTTATTGGAGCCAAAATGAGGGCCTCCTTTCCTCTTCTCACCATCTGGACCATGGCCTCCTGGAGGCGGAGGGGGATGACCGTCCTTTTCATCTCCAGGACCACCAGGAGGACCACCAGGAGGAGGACCTCCAGCATGCCCGTGACGTGTTCTGTTGCCCCTTGGATCTGCCCTTTCGCTGATGAAGTTATAGCTGAACTCGTGGTCCATTGCGATCCACTCTGGCCCGTCTGGTACCTTCCCGTCGCCGTTTCCATGATATACCAACGTTCCCTCTGGGATGTACGCTGGGATGAAGCCGACCCCGATGGGGTGGATCTGCGAGTTCTTCGCCCGGAGGGCTCCCTGGACGGTGTTGAAGACTGCAGAGGCGTTCTCGAGGGTAATTGGCCTCAAGAAGGTGTCAAATTCAACTGGTGAAGGCGTGTTGGCGTGTCCCAGGAGAGGAAATGTGTACAGAGCGAGAACTGTACATACTAAAGCAGCCGAGGCACAGAGCATTCTGTTCGAGCGCACAAACCGCTGACCCTCAAACTTGTCGCTGTTGTCACCGGTGAGCAGCGTGTAGTCGATTTGTACCATTCTGGTGTCTTGAAGTTCTCGTATGTGCCAGGGCCAGGGGTGCCGTCTAGGAGAGATTTCGGGGACCCGGGTTCCTTAAATGGTACAGATACGAGGCTTAAAGAGGGCTGAGCCCTGACATGACTGGGATGCCGGGCTCACAGCGGGGTGTATGGGCGTATCAACGTAATCAGGACGAAGGGCTCGGTAATTACCGGCATTGGCTGAACTCTCACAGTCTCTTTACACCCGCTGGGACTGGCTGTGTCCGTTCTTCCCATTGGCCGTAGCCTCATCTTCACTAAAGTGCGCGACTGCACCCTAAAATTAATTTCCTGCTGGCGGCGCGGTTCGAACCGGCGCGGCTGCCGTTTTGGGCAATTGGGGCCTCTTATCTCATATATAGCTTATATATAGCTTATATATAGCTGTATCTGTTGCTTTTCATGGTCACCGGAATAGCCATTGGTGTACAGTACTCTCTACTTTGAATTGCAAAAAAAAATTGTAAATCTCTTTGTAACACGGTTCATCCTTATGCAGGGGAACTGCTGATCATCTCTGTATTATTTCTAATTGACCAAATGTCCATAAGGACGATATTTTTCTGTGGCTGGTGCGCTATATCGCGAGTGGTACAAGTCACGTGACCATATCGTGCCCGCACAGCCCCACACGTTCCCTCAAAACGGGAAACAACAACCTCCACAACCCCAGCTCAACCAACTGCAACGAGCTAAAGCCCTCAAATGGAATACCGGACGAAAGCCGTGCAGTTCAACGGACTCCGCAACATCCTCACCCAGAATGGGAACGGCCCGTGCGCTTTGCTGGCTCTTCTCAACACATTACTGCTAACTTGTGACGCTGCTTCGCCACCAGAAGTCCACACCCTCGTGGCGCTTGTCAACAGCGAGGAGACAATTGCCCTTGAGACCCTCACACAGAGTCTCCGTGACATTGCCATTGCGAACTCGCGCATTTTCCAGTTTTCTGGCGAAGATGTGACGAAGACGCTGAGTCTCCTTCCGACTCTCCACGAAGGTGCCAACATTAACCCTCGTTTTGACGGCGGGTTTGAGCAGAGCGATGAGCTGTTGTTATTCCGTGTGTTCAATGTTGGCATCGTCCACGGCTGGGTTATCAGTGGTGATGATCCGGAGTACGGTGCGGTGATGAAGTACAAGTCGTACGAGGCTGCTCAGAATGTGTTGATCGAGGCCTACGAAGTTGGCAACAAGCCTGTCAAGGACGAGGTTGATCTGGAGATCCTGGATGACTCTACACAGATCAAGCACTTCTTTGCGAGAACTGCTACGCAGCTGACCGATTACGGGTTGAATGCTCTGAAAACACACCTGAACGATGGCCAGATCCTGGTTTTCTTCAGAAACAACCACTTCAACACCATTATCAAGACCGAGAACGACATCTACCAGCTGGTCACGGACCAAGGGTTCTTCGACAAGAGCAAGTACGTCTGGGAGAGCTTGTTGAGCATCAACGGTGCCAATAACTCGTTCTTCACCGGTAACTTCACCCCTTTGCTAGAAGACAGCACCAACCCGTTCGACGATGGTGACAACGACCAACTGGACGAGGACAGAAGACTGGCAATGATGATGCAGGAGGAGGAAGACCAGAGAGCTGCCAGTGCGATGCAGAGACAATTTGAAAGGAGAAATGGCCCTCAGGAGAGAAATGGCGGTGCCCGTACGGTTGATGATGCTGCTGGTTCGGCCATCTTCAAGAAGAACAAGAAGAATAAGAAGGAGAAGAAGGAGAAGAAGGATAAAAAGAACAAGAAGTGTGTGATTATGTGATTTATACTACGTGGCACGAGTAGAAAGGTGTCATCATAAAAGTAACCGTTCGTTCACTTCCTTCTTTTACTAGCAATCTCTTATAGAAGTATTACCACGTCCTCTTGCCAGCAGGACTCTCTTAGAAACGTGACAGCTATGAAAGCAAATCCCTCCTTTTTTACCAGGACTCAAGTAGAAAAGTAACTATTATGAAAGTAAGTTACTCCCTTCTCTTCTTACTAGCAGGACTCTCGTGGCCCTCCGAGTAGAACTGCTGGTGCACCTCATTCTTCAAGAACTCCTTGAGCTTCTCCTCGGGGTTCTCGCCCTCCACGATCTCCTTCAGTTTCTGTCTCTTCTCGTCGTCGATATCGATCGTGATATCCTCCTCGTTCTTGTATTCATATCTCAGCTGTTGTCCCTCTGGAAGCTTCGGGAGCTCTTCCGTCTCCACACCACCGTGTATCAGACTCTTCAAGTATATCACAACCTCAGGGAAATCACCATCTTCCTCGATGTACTCAGCGGCAGTGAGACCGTCGTTATTCGTGATCTTCCAATCGGCGTTGTACTTCTCAACAAGCAGCTTCGCCATCTCAACCTCCTCAACGTGGTGCAGAGGAGTATCTCCTTCTGAGTCCTGGACATTCACATCACCACCTGCCTCCACTAGTAGCGATAGCAGCTCGGCGTTGTTATATGATGAGGCAGCGTGCATCGGAGTGTATCCATTGGGGTCTGGAGCATTAGCGGAGCCTCCTGAGGCCAGAAAAGAGCGTACAGCTTCGAGGTTGTTGTCTGCACAGGATACCCAGATGTTGGAGGGCATTTTGAGCGAGTTTGGAGGGCAATTTGTGGGGAGGAGAAGCTGGAGAGATAGAGAGATTTAAGCGCCATTTAAAAAAAAAACATACTTAAAAAAAAAATAAAATCAAAAAAAAATAAAAAATAAAATCAAAAAAAAATTAAAAAAAAACATAATTAAAAAAAAAAAAAACCTATCGGCGTTCGGACCAAGCGGCCTCCACAAGACACAACGAGAACCGTCTACGCCAAAAACGATGACTGTCGACCAATCAGAGCCCGTAACACATACACAGACATCCCCACAGCCGACAACGGGCTCCGTTGCCGGATTTGAGTGGTGGCGTCGGACAATGGCCTACAAGACAGGCTTTGCGTCCGAGCTTGAGAAGACACAATACGAGAAGGACCTCGCCGTGAAGCAACAGGCCACAGAGTGCAACAGATGCTACGAATACCGTGATTGGGCCCTCAAGTTCTCGCCAATTGTGATATTCATGTTGCAGCAGATCAAGAAGAACGGCAAGGAGGTGAGCGACTCGCAGATTGTGTGTGACTTCTGCGATGAGTGGAAAGGCGGTGGTTACCATCCAGAGCTGGGAATTCTACTATGCCAGAACCGTATCATCGATAAATACCACTTGGAGGACACCCTGACACACGAGCTTGTGCACTACTACGACGACACCAAGTTCAAAGTTGATTGGTTGAATTTGAAGCATCATGCCTGCTCCGAGATCAGAGCATCTTCACTGTCCGGTGAGTGCCGTATAATGAACCAATTGAAGAGGGGAGGTATCTCCAAATTTGGCAGAGGCCACCAGGAATGTGTCAAGAGACGTGCTGTGCTGTCTGTGATGGCTAATCCGGGGTGTAAGGACAAGGAGATGGCGACTGCTGTTGTGAATGAGGTTTGGGACTCGTGTTTCAACGACACGAGACCGTTTGACGACATTTACAAGTGAAAGTGATGATACGCTTGTAAATATATATTGATGTTTGATGAGATATACCAGGGGATTGAGCTTGTAATTATTAAATTTTGACGTGAACAAGACCGTTCTACAAGCTTGTAATTAATTAATTCTGACGATTGAACAAGACCGTTAAATGACATCTACAAGTGAATTAAAAGTTGTAAATATTCACAAACAAGACGGTTTGACCGCATTTCCCAGTGAATTGAAAGTTATAGAAAGAGTCATGGCATGGTTGTATTATATAACTACCGACAAATCCCATTATGACGCTTGCAATATATATGCCCCAACCAATCTCAGAAAGTCAAGTAGAGAGTACACATCAGCGAAGGGCCCGTAGCGATGCCGAACCAGAAAATGACATTTCCCAGAGTCTTTTTGTCTCTCATCCATTTGGTCTTGGACAAGGAAGCCAATGGCAACTGGAACATCTGTAGTAGCAAGAGATAGCCTCTCAGCTTGTGGAACAGAACGTACATCGCCAGCTCGTGAACCACAGAGCTTATCAGGAAAGTCAGCAGCGTAGCAGACGATTTCGAGCAGTTAAATGCTGAGATCGACGAGTGGTAGACATGTCTCAATAGGAACTTGTGAACGGGCACGTTCCAGAGTCTGGCAAACTCGTCCCACGAGACACAATTCCACCACGGGCCGTAGAACTCACGATCACCAAATCTCGTCAATTCTGCAATGGCGTTCATGATAGCGTCCCAGATGAGGTAGAAAACCAGCAGATACATCAGTAGGAACGGAGGTGTGATGTCGAGCAGCAACTTTGGATAGTACCACACTCTCTCTGACAATGGCAGATCTCTCAGCAAGATTGCTCTCATCGCAATTGGATACATAAACTGTTGTGCAAGAACAACCATCAGCATAATAACGCCGAAAATGGCACACAGCTTTGCGCCAAAGTAGCCCCATCTGATCTTGTTTGTGCGTGGATAGTCGATCTGGTACACCACTGTTGGGAACATTGTGTATGTGAAGAAATTGTCGAGTGTGATGTTCTGAGGGAACGGTGTTTTCTTGGACTGGGACGAGATCTCAAACTGGCAGAAGTTGATGGACTTGCGCAGAGTTTCCTCCACCTGAGGCTCCAGAGTGTTCTTCTTGAGGAAGTCCTGCGAGAACTGGAGCTCAGTGTGGATATTCCAAAGATACCCGTTGTAGAAGGCGTACGAGTGCATCTTCATCAGCAGCACCAAAGAGTGTAAAAAGAGGAAGATCTTACCGATCCATGGGTAGTTTCGCTTCTCAGCAAACGCCATGAAGAACCATACAAACACAACCTCATACACAGCAACCAATCTGAAGCCCGTTGTGTCCCAGTTGATCACGCCTTTCTTGACGAGCACGTGTACTCCAAAGACAAAGTATATGCACAGATACATCCACAGGTCCGTCAGGCCAATCCACACCAGGTCTCTGCACAAAAAGTCCACAATCTCCGAGTTGAAGCCGTGCTCCAGGTAGTAATTGATGAGACTGTCCAGCGTGAAGACGGCAACACCGAGCCAGAACAGCACAAAGAAGCCTTTAAACTCGTTTTTGGCAGTGTAGAAGCCCTCCAGGAGACTCTCCGTGTCTCTGAACCTGACATCGCCGAGATTTGACTTCGGAACTCCGTCCTCTTTGTACCTCTTCTTGACCTTGACCCGGCTTTTCAGCTCGTAGATGTCCTCCTCCGTGGCTCTCTTCAAAAGCTTCACCTCCGAATCATCATCAACCCTCTCAATATTAGCACTTATATCGTCAACAGAGCTCTCCGGGGACCCCTTGGGGGAACCCTCGGGTGACGCAATGAGGTTGCTCGATGAGTATTCAGCAGCGTCGTTGAGGGACGGTCTGTTGGCCATTTGGGCCAGGGACTCGATCCGTTGCAGCAGGTCTTTCCCCATGTTCTTTTGTGGTGTTGTAGATAATCAATTGGCTTGTTTTCACGATATGGACGGAAAGAAAGGGGTTCTGGGGGTTATCATCCCGCGTTTTAAGGGTCAATGAAACTCTGCCATATTCGCACGGGCAAATAGGCTTGCCCGGCTCGGGCCGGGTTTACCGGGCTAGCCGAGCTCTCGAGCTCGACGTGAACCTTCTGGAAGTTCCAATTGAGTAGTTTTATAACGGATTCAACGGTACTTATATGTTACGGCCGAGAGATCAATTGGAGGCGTCTGTGTGTGTGTGTGTTTAAGACTGAAACGGCTGTCATTGATAGACACACGCTAGAGTGGTAGGGATTGTCGTTGCCTTACTGTTTATAAGACATAATATACACAAAGATCAAGTAAATCATCTTTTTTTTTGTTGTTTTACCTCCAAGCGTCGTCAATCAGTTGTAGGCCCCAGGCGTGGGAGCTCCCTGATAGCCACCAGGCGTGGGAGCAGACTCAAACGGCGTTTCGGGTTGGTTGGAGTCCCATCTGCCCTGGTGATGAGCCGAACGGCCACCCCAAGCACTTGCTCCACCGTACGATGTACCGTTACCGTGAGCAGTACCAGCACCGCCCCAAGCACTCTGGTTCCCATGGCTGCTCTGAGCTCCACCCCAGGCAGAGGCACGTCCTCCGGCAGCGTTGTGCTGGGAAGGAGCATACGAAGATCTCTGACCAGAGCCCCAAGAAGAACCCCCATGGGAGGTACCAGCACCGCCCCAAGCAGTACCAGAACCACCCCAAGCAGTACCAGAACCATCCTGAGCACCACCAGACGAGGCCCAAGCAGTACTTCCTCCATTGTTGGAAGCACCGTATTGTGTACCGGAACCCCAAGCGGTGGCACCCCCGTATGCTGTCTTTCCACCACTTGAACTGGTCCAAGCAGGTGTTCTTCCACCAACAGATGAGGCAGACCACGATGGCTTCTGACCAGAACCTTGAGAGGCACTAGAGGAGCCGGCGTTGGAGAAGCCAGGTGCAGATGAGTTGAATCCACCAAATTGAGAACTCATAAACTCTTCATATGGAATCAAGTTACCATTTCTGTCAAAGAAACCAAGTTTGGATTTGGAAATTGAAAGGATCTTGTTCTTTGTATGGAGCTCGACACGGGCAATGTCACCGTTTGTATCTTTGACAATACCACGGTAGCCTTTGTACTCACCAAGACGGATGGAAACGGGTTGATTCAAAGTGCGGTCACGTCCGGTGTATTTGGTAGGAAGTGGAGGTGGAGCCATTTGACCACCTGTTCTGAACTTTGGATTCATCTTAGTCAAATCAAGCTTCTCCTTCTTATCAGTTGCATTGCTTCTAGAAGCCACGTTGGAGATACTTTTGTTATCAGTAACAAAGACACCGTTATTTTCAGCAGTCTCCTTGGAGTAAACAAACACAAATGATCTGTATATGTGCAACACAACACCAGATCTCTTGAACCCACCATCTTCTCTTACCATATCGGTTATCTTGATACCTTCGCCTCGTGAATCGGTAGAGAAGGCCTGGTCTTTCGGAATCACAACCTTGTCTGTGATGGAGTTTGGTGCCAATGATAGAACCTTACCATCTTGGGAGAGAATGGTGTACACATCCTGATCAGCACGAATAACAACACCCACGGTGGTGGCGTTGATCCTCACTAGATCGTGTAAGTCATACTTACTGTCGACAAGAGTGGAGGAGTCATCAGACTTGGTCAAAGTGTTGGCAAAGACAGTGACATCCTTATGTGATTGATCAGAGATAAAAGTAACGTAATCTTCGTTGATGGAAACGACGATACCTGTATGACCAGCATGCTTACCTTTCAAGACACTGACATGGTCACCCTCCTGGAAGATCTTTCTCAGATTGCTCAACGGGAACTCCATGCTGTTACCTTTGAAGTCTCTTGGCTTGACAATGACGATCTCTGAAGACGAGGAGATAACGTCACCCTGGAGTCCCTTCTGTTCACCTTGAAGAACCTGGACTCTGTCACCAGCATTGAATGTGAGTGATTGCGACTGCTTCAAGCTCTGCGCAATGGATGTCAAGTCGAGGTCTTCGGAATCACCAGTGTTGAATCTCGAAATCTCCTCTAACGTTGGCTGAACGTTTTGAGTCTCCAAGTGCTGGAGTTTGAACAGCTTGTAAAGGAAACCATCAATGTAGTCTTCGCCTCTGTAAGAGTAGGCGTTGTTTGCTCTGGCGACGAAGTTGGTTGGGTCAAACTCCAGAGCATCCTTCTTGGAGAACAGTCTCTGTGGTGGTCTGAACTTCGATGTGACTCTCTTTCTCTTACCACTGTCGTCGAGGTCCGCACCTTTGTAGTCCAGTCTTGGAACAATCTGCAGAGTCATCTCCAAGCCGTTCTCCTCAACAGCATCGACAATGGCCAAGTCACCTTTATATCTGCCTCTCTTAATCCTAACATACGACCCGGGAGCAACCTTAACCTCCGAGGACTTGGACGGTCTGAGCAAATCTGGGAACTCCTCAACTGGGACTAGCACCTTGTTGTTCGCATAGATATCGGCAAAACCTCTGATGGCAACATCCACAGCAGCAAGCTTCTCAGCCTCGATGTAGACGTATCCGGTGAAGTTATTTCTCTGGAAAGCGGAGAGGATCTTGAGGGCGTTAGGCTTTCCCTCAAGCGTCAGCTTTCTCTGGAGCAGCTTCTTGACGATCTCCTTCTCCTTGCCCGGTCTACATCTGACAGCCCAGATACTCGGATCGTTGATGGAGGGCAAGAGGAATCTTTGCGACACCTGGCCCGAGTCATCGCCTCTGTACTTGTTGGTTCTTCCGTATCTCTCCTTGAAGGCAGCAGCCATTCTCTGCGCATCCTCCTCGTTGCTCTTGTCACGTGAGCGGTCAACCTGTCTGTGCAATCTGTCGTCTCTACCTACCGGTTCGTCGTTATCGTGCTCGTGGTCAGCAGCAATGAAGCCTTCCCTAGCAAGATCATCGTCATCCTCATCGTCGTCCTCGTCGTCATCAGAAACCTCAGCCTCAACATCCAAGAACTGGTTACGGTCGCGACGGGCCCTCTTGCGGCTTCTCACCCTGTCCTCTTCTTCGTCCTCGTCTTCTTCGTCCTCTTCATCTTCGTCTCCTTCTCCGTCATCTTCATTATCGATAGCAGGAGCATTGGTCTCCTCTTCCTCGGCGGCATCCGCCGCCTCCTCGCGGGAAGCGTCCTCCATCTCGCGGAGCTCTTCGCTGGCCTCTGCGTGCTCGAACTCCTTGTCGCTCATGGGGAATTCGTCTCTGTGGTTGTGTTTTTGGACGTTGATTCGTTGTGTGAAGCCTGTTCGAAGGCCCATTTTGAACGAAAAGCCACTTTCGCTCACCACGCGCGAATGCGGGAAAAGACCGGATAACTGCCGGAAGCGGCAATTGCCGGATTCGGAGAAACCG
Source organism: Petasospora mississippiensis (assembly GCA_030581715.1). NCBI lineage: Eukaryota > Fungi > Ascomycota > Saccharomycetes > Phaffomycetales > Wickerhamomycetaceae > Petasospora > Petasospora mississippiensis. The sequence continues at coordinate 158,375 of JAKTVV010000018.1, read as the reverse complement.
CGAATAAAACGGGTTCGCGGGAGTGGCCGTACCGACGTCACAGCCCGCGGCAGTGGATATTCCCCCACAAAGTGTTGATGGAGCTGTTTTGGCAACCGTTTCTGGCCACTTCACGAGTCGTTTCTGAGTGTAACCGTCCATATCTGCTCAGAAAATCACCATGGACGACATAAACCGCATTATCGCGGATCCACGGTACCGTCCGGTGCTCCAGATCGTCAAGTCTATGCGTAACGGTCTGGAGTATGGCGGTAAGCTTCGCTTTGCACACACGTTGGTGATGCAGGCCATTTTCAAGAGGGGAACACCGATCCAGAAGCGAATCATGACAGTGTTCAAGATGACGAAGGCACACGGTGGGATTTTGGCGATGTATGCTCTCTGTTACCGTCTGTTGATGCTGATTATGGAAAGAGTTGACGGGGAGCTGCTGCCGTGGCACGAGTTTGCCACAGGCTGTGTTTCGGGTTTTCTGGTATACGGTAACTGGCACGACATCTTCAACCACAGCATCACACATCAAATCACGCTTTACTGCGGTGCTAGAGTGATGTTGGCCCTGGGGAACATGGCTGCCCACAAGCTGGGAAAAGATATCGGGAAGACGAGAAGTGAGCGTGTTGCCATCAGGAAAGAGGTCCAGAAGGGTTCCTGGATGCTGTTTGCATCGTTGACGTGGGGAAGTGTTATGTATCTGCACAGATTCTACCCACAGTTCCTGCAACACGGCCTGGAGAGCTCGATGGAGTTCATTTACGACGACTACAAGTGGACAGACTTACCCTCTTTACTGGGATTCTGAGCTTTGGTAGGCTGTGTGTTAGACGAGCTGAAATATAAGTTCCACCTCTCAATTCATGGTGATTACTTGAAAAGTTGTAGTTGGTTTATGCCTCGCTATGAGCGCTCCGTGCTGACACTTACGCGCGCCCGGCGTATATCGTGTCCCTAACAAATGTTCCGCGCTTCCATCACGGAATTTTCACCGCTGAGCTCATTGGCGGCACATAGGCCCCTCCAGTTTGGTCTTTAGTGCTTCGTTTCAGTGCCTGTAACGCAGATATGTTCCGTCCTCAGCTGCTGGCACGTCCGTTCACGCTGCGCCCCTTGCAGCAAGTGGCGAACTACATTGTTCCGGCCAAGAAGAGTACGTTTGAGTGGTTTATAATCACCATCCCTTCGGTGTACTAACAGAGTAACAGCCCGTGTTATCAACGTGTTTGAGCCTCTCCACACACAACCAAAGACCCAGGCGATGGAAATCTTCAAGACCAAACAGTTTGAGCGTCTAGACCCAACAGGATGGCGTCGCAAGCTCATCTCGCCAAACTCTCCATCCTCTGAGAGGATCCGCACAGGCGATGTTTTACGTGTTATGTACACGTCTCGTGCTATTCCACCGTTTGTTGGTCAGGTTATCGCCATCAGTAAGAAGGGCGTTGATGCCTCCATCACACTGAGAAACAACATCTCCAAGATCGGTGTGGAAGTCAAGGTCAAAGTGTTCTCGCCATTGGTGTCGAGAGTGGACATCATCAGAAGACCACACCAGTACAAGAAGAGAAACAGACAGTACTACATCAGAGAGACGAGACTGGATGTTGGAGACTTGGAGGCTTCTCTGAGAAGAAGATCATGATTGGTGTCTTGTATATAGTAATGCATGTGATGGCCGTACTGTACGTAAACGCGATAAAATTGCCGAGACTCAACAGCCAAACATAGGCAAACATAGGCAAACACCTAGCCAAACGCATATTGAAAGATACAGTGAAGATAGTGGAAGAGCATGAGCCTAGAACAAAGACAATTGGAGTACCAACAGATCGTCAAGGAGTACTCGTCCTTCTTTGAATCTTGCGAGGTTAAGGACAACACATTGGTGCTCATCGCCCGAGACGGAGCTCGAGTGGAAGCAGAGTGGACAAACTCATGCTGGCTGGTGAGTATAATCCTTTCATCTACGACAACAGTGTACTAACATAGCAGCAGATCAACAATAGCCGGTTCGAGACGTTTGAGTCTGGAATGATGGTGATGAGCGAGGACTTTACACGACTCTTCAACGAGAGACTGACACAGAGGCTGCTTGGGCTATCAGGAAGAGGCTAACTCAGAAACTGACACGGAGACAGCTGATGATATTGTGAAGAGACTCGCTATCGTGAAGAGACTCACTATTGTGAAGAGACTCACTATCGTGAAGAGACTGTTTCTATCATATGCATCTCCAATAGTTCATCGTGACTACGGCATTCATTAAGACTAGCTCAGATCATGCTCCGATATCAGGGAGACAAGCACGACTACTTCGAATAAGTTTGGAGCTTATTATAACGACCAGAAGGAGACTAATGTGCTATCATCAGCTCATTATGACCAACACAACTTCGATCATAGGGATACACAACTACCTCAAATACGGTTATCATTGAATTCATTAAATATAAAAAGGATATGACCATCAATCATCAAATCTATCATTAGTCTTTGTAAATTCTGGTTCTCTTGTAGTGCGCAGCCTTCTTCTCAGACTCCAGTCTCTCCTGCTCCTCCTCGAGCACTCTCTGCCAGCCTGGAACCTCATCCTTCTTGTAGTGCTCTGGATGGTGCTTCTCGTCGTACATGCTCAAACCAATTGATCCAAGCAACAGCCCAACAGTAAGGAACTGTGCGTACATTCTAGCCTGCACAATCTTCTGCGCCTTCGTCATGATCGGGTCCTTGTCGACGTAAACCCAAGAGCCGTACATTGAGGCTGCCCATGCACCAACAATGATTTTGTACTTGTGGTTGATAGCACCTTTCAACAGCTTCTCGCTCAACGGCAAAGCTGCCCACTTGTTGTACTCATCGAGGAGACGCTTTCCCTCGGAGCCGGAGTACATGTCTCTGTCAAAGGCGTTGGACGCCTCCTCAGCCCAGATGGTCATTGCAACGGTTGGAGGTGAAATGGCGATGGCTGTTCTGATCGAGTACGACAGGTTTTTTGGGAAGCCTGGCCATCTGCGTGCGCCAAGCTTGAAGATACCCAGAGAGATGATGGAGCCGGCAACGAGACCCTTGAAACCACCCTCTGCGGTGGCCCACCAATGGGCGTCGATCTCTTCGTCTGTGAGCAGTTTCATTTGTTTGTGGGGGACTGGAAGTGTGGGACTAGAAGTGTTGGACTAGAAATGTTGGACTAGAAGCGTTGGACTGAGCTTGCTAACGGAGAAGAAAGAAAGAGCGACTTGGGCCTATATATATATGTGCGCAGCTGATGAGCCCAGCGGGAAAAACCAAACCCCGAGACTCGTTTACGCATCTACAGGCCACCACCAGACAGCGCCGCCTACGAAAAGCAATATTGGCTCTGGTTCCAATGGGTTCCTCGAGCTGTGATTGGCCCGGCTTGGAGCCCTATTAAAAGGGCTCCTAAATTTCTTTTAGAGGTCTACTATCCGTCTACGACACTTTCCCGATATGGCTGTTGCGGTTTTTTTTCACAACGCGGGCCGCACTGGCCAATCAGAGCACACTGTTCGGATCACACCGTTGGCCTGCCCTTATTTACCCTTATCATGAGCTTTGTGTGTACTGAGGCCTGTGTGAAAGCTTTGTTTATGGGCGGGTGGATTTGCTGGCCTTTGTCGGTGTTGATGGAGCACACATGATGACGTGCTTTTTTTCTTTGTCAGCGTGTGGTAAGCGTTTTCGGCCACCACAATGATTACCAACAATCACCGCACCTTCGTTTATAAGAGAGGACCATCTCATCTCCAGAGAAGCGTGGTGAAAGTGTGAGAACAAGACACCTCTGAACTTTCACACCATATATAGCATCAACATTTTTTCACCGTTTGAGCTTTTTATTTACACCGCTTGATCAACGACTCACACCACTCGAGCTATAAAGACGACCCTCACAAAACACACCAACTAAATATGTTCACGCCCATCCCAGAAGCCATCGAGGCATTCAGTACGTCCTTTTCTTCCCACCTCCCGCAACAAAGCTAACACACATGCAGAGAGAGGAGAGTTCCTCATCGTGATGGACGACGAGTCCCGCGAGAATGAGGGCGACCTCATCATCGCCGCAGAGCTCACAACGACGGAAGCTATGGCTTTCCTGGTTCGCCACTCTTCAGGATTCATCTGTGCTCCCATCTCCAACGACCGTGCTGATGCCTTGAACCTGCCCCCAATGTGGGCTAAGAACGAGGACAGACACGGGACGGCTTACACCGTTACCGTGGACGCTCAGGACACCACGACGGGCATCAGTGCTAGAGACAGAGCACTCACCGTGAGAACACTGGCCTCTCCAACTACAAAGGCGACAGATTTGCTGAGACCTGGCCACATCTGCCCTCTCAGGGCCCAGGACGGGCTGCTGAAGACTCGTCGTGGCCACACAGAGGCCGGCGTCCAATTGGCTGTTCTTGCTGGATTACAGCCTGCGGCATGCATCTGTGAGCTTGTCAGGGACGAGGACGGCCTAATGATGAGGCTGCCAGACTGCCAGAAGTTCAGTGAGAAGCACGGAGTCAAGATCATCACGATTGAGAAGCTCGTGGAGTACTGCGAGAAGGAGCAGAAGTGGTGATTCCTGTAAGAGAGGTTCTTTCTCTGTATATAAACAAAAAGTAATTGAGATATCGGGGGAAACGTATATGGACAGAAGAGTAGTCGAGCATTCGCCTTATAGTGAGAGCAGAATGTTGTTTGTGACTGCCGTAGACATTTGATGAGATACAAGAATATGATCAGTTTATAGTCCCGTAGACTAGAACAATAGAGATTCAGTTCATATGAGTCCCGTAGACTAGATTCAAAACACGAGGCCAGTTTTTTCGGTCTGTAATATCATGTCGAGTCTCGTGGAGCAGATTTTGTAACACAATATTATTAGAGTTCGTCCAGTCTATATGTAAACAAGACCCGTAGACTAAATATAACAAAATAAAATATATCAAACGAGTCCTGTAGACTAGATATAACACAATATGATATATTGTAAACCAGTCCCATAGACATTTGATACAACACAATAAAGTATACGGGCCCTGCTTATCTCTCGTGTCGCTCCACTGAAAAAAAAACCTCCAACAAAAACCAGCGCTTCCATCACCAACAACTCCACCACACACAACGCTCAGCAAAATGGCCGAACAGATCACAAAAGCTACAGCAGAGCTCTCCGTAACCGACAGCCAGGCCGAGCAGGTCGTCACTCCCTGGGAGGTTGAAGGCGCCGTCGTCGATGGTCAGGCCCAGGCCATCGACTACGACAAGCTCATCAAGCAGTTCGGTACCCGTGCCATCACGGACGAGACCTTGGCCCGTTTTGAGGCTGTTACTGGAAGAAAACCACACCACTTTCTGCGTAAGGGCTACTTCTTCTCAGAGAGAGACTTCAACAAGATTCTGGACCTCTACGAGCAGGGCAAGCCATTCTTCCTGTACACAGGTCGTGGTCCGTCGAGCGGCTGTATGCATTTGGGCCATTTGGTTCCGTTCATGTTCACCAAATGGCTCCAGGAGGTGTTTGATGTGCCATTGGTGATTGAGATGACGGACGATGAGAAGTTCCTGTTCAAGCCGAAGCTCACAATCGCAGACGTCAGAAAATTCGCAGCTGAGAACGCCAAGGACATCATTTCTGTTGGTTTCAACCCTGAAAACACCTTCATCTTCTCCGATCTTGACTACATGGGTGGTGCTTTCTACGAGAACGTTGTTAGAACCTCGAGACAGATCACAACCTCAACAGCTAAGGCCGTTTTTGGATTCCAGGACTCAGACTGTATCGGTAAGGTCCATTTCGCCTCGATCCAGATCGCTACTGCTTTCCCATCTTCATTCCCAGATGTCCTTGGTATGTCTCCAAAGACCCCATGTCTCATTCCGTGTGCAATTGACCAGGACCCATACTTCCGTGTTTGTCGTGACGTTGCTGATAAGCTCAAGTTCTCGAAACCGGCTCTTATCCACTCGAGATTCTTCCCAGCTTTGCAGGGTCCATCGACAAAGATGTCTGCATCCGATGACTCTTCTGCAATCTTCCTTGATGATACCCCAAAGGTCATCGCCAAGAAGATCAACAAGTATGCTTTCTCAGGTGGTAAGGTCACCGTTGAAGAGCACAGACGTCTCGGTGGTGATCCAGATGTTGATGTCGCTTATCAATACCTGTGCTTCTTCCTCGATGATGATGAGAAGCTGAAACAGTACTACGACCAGTACAAGAGTGGTGAGATGCTGTCTGGTGAGATGAAGAAACTTGCCATTGAAGAGATCACCAAATACGTTGTTGAATTCCAAGAGAGAAGAAAGAAGGTTGACCAGCAAACTTTGGACTCATTCATGAAGCCACACAAGCTCGTTGGAGGCCAGAAGGAGAGACTCGTGCCAGTGAAGCCAAAGGAGGACAAGAAGAAGTAGATTATATATTAATTGAGGTATAATGTTGTGCACTGCATTGTAAAGACTCTAACTACAGGAAGTGGATTCAATTTTGAGGGTGTAAAGATTCTATGTAATCAAAAAAGAGCCTGAACTCGATCTCTCCTCAGAACAACGTGTTGGAGGAGGACCTGCTGGACATGTGCTTAAGATCTGGTCCTGCTCATTACACAGATCCAGATTAAAAAGATCATCAAACCGACCCAACATCTCATATACCCGTCTGGCCCTTCCAAGGGTGTTTTTGAAGTGGCTTTGCCTCGTTGAAGCACCAGCAGACAAACTTCCAAAGTCATTCTCTATCATCTCGTGCTCCTTTTGGATTAATTGAGCCATTGGACTTACATTCACATCAGAGGACATTTGTAAAAGGGGAACAATGGGCGGAGTCTCGGTGTGCTGAAATTGAGGGAGACGAGTATGATGGAAGATTGGAACACGTATCGACGAGAAATGACCTTCGTCCATAGCATGCGAATTCTCGGGAGTGTGCGTCTCCTCCAAAGATATCTCATGAATATAACGGCCCAAAAGTGCAGTTGTGGAACCACTTTCTGAGCCTGGCGTGGTCCCATGCCAGAATACCATTCGATTCATAGACTCAACGGAGTCATCATCACCAGTTATTTCGTTGCCTAAAGGGTCCTGATTGTAGTGACGAGCAACAGAGCTCGGGAGAACTTCTCGTACCTGGAACAAGCTCACTGGTCGTCTGAGAAGTACAGGTAAGGGAATGAGCTCCTCCCTCAAGGCAGGAACAGATGAGCCATGATCCTCTACGCTGAGATCAGTTCTCAACAAAGGGATGGGATTGCTTCTCACGGGATTTCCTCTCAATCTCGGAGTACGTTTCCTGCTTCTGAGAGAGCCCCATACTCGCCGAAGGAAGGAAGCCCTTGGCAGTGAAGATACCAGCCGAGGAGATACCCGACTCTGTGAAGCATCATGTGTCGTTTCGGGTGAAACTGGAGCAAATTCCCGAACTCGCTGTGCAGAAGAGGGAATTGATCTCCTGAGAGTGAACAGAGGGTCCGGCTTCAAGTCCACAGTGTCCAAGTCTGGAACGATGTTGAGGGAGTGTGACGGGAGAGTCGGGAACATAACATAGAGAGGAATGAGGAAGAAGCAATATGTCTCGAGATGGAATGTGTAGAAGCACAAGTGGACTCACGGATGTGTCAATGCGGAGGGATTATGTGACACAAAGCCATAAAGCGTTGAAACCAGGAAAAGAGGGGGAACGGGGCCAATTGGACAGTCCCTTACAAATGGACATATCTCTCCGACAATTAAGATCAAGCCCACATTAACACCCTCAAACCATAGAAAACTGTTCGGAAAAGAGAAAGCCAAATGCGATAACCCTAGCGACGAGAGACAGATGAGGTGTGCCCGTACCACAAAACACCCGGACACCTTCAGTTACGTAATCCAGCTGCTAATTTTTTTCCATTTTTTTTCGGTCCGGGCAGCACAGCTCTTCTGTGTTTTTTTTTTAAATTTCTGATTTTTTTTTTTTTTTTTTAATTTTAATTTTTCACTTTTTTAGCGTGGACGAACTTTTTGAGTCTCGAAGCTCGGAAATTCTTTTCAGGTACTAAACTCCACACACCGGGAAAACTCTCTCTTTCAGCCGTCAAACTCACAGGGAACGTCTCTTCCATATCAATCGACCAGGAAGATCCCTCAGCAGCTACGTGTGCACATTTTTCATTGGTGGCCATATTCGTACGAAAAAATTGAGGTCCATCGCTCTTCGCTTTCTCGACGTTTCCCGCTTCCCGCTTGATCCATACCACAATTTCGCCAAAAATGTCGATCTCATACGCTAATGTCGTTGCCACCGGCTCCACGACCCCGGAACAGACCCCAATTAAGCCTGAGGAGTCCGTTTCCCAAAAACCCTCCCAGGAGGCCCCAGAGACGTCTGAGGAGTCCTCCAAGGAGCACAATCCACAGCTCCCTTCTCCTAAGGCGTCTCCAAAAGCAGATAAAACCCCACAGAAAGTGCTTGCTCCAGCTCCAGTGCCACAGGTGAGTGCCTGGTCGAGTGCCAATTCGTCGAGATCTAACTCAAATGTCGACGAGAAGCATTGGCCATCTCCTCTTGAGATTCCACAGGCCCAGCAGCAGCAGCAGACAACGGGCAAGAAGATTGTTGCCTCCAAGACATCCAAGGAGAAATGGGTTCCATTCAAGGCGTCTGTGATCCTCCCTCAGCCTGGCAAGAAGCAGAGCAACAACCAGCACCACGGCTCCAGCCAGAAGAGAAACACACAGAAGAACGTGCTGAACCAGAACAACAAGCAGCACTTCTCCCAGGACAAGAAGAGAAAAAACAAGCCCCAGGAGAAGCGTGCTCCACAGCCACAGCAGCCACAGAAGAAGGAGGCCATGAAGGAGGAGAAGCCTGCTGAGAAGGAGATGGAGGAGAGCACACCGTCCGAGACACAAGAGACTTGTGTCCCACCAGAGAGCCAGAGCCAGAACCAGAACCAGAACCAGAACCACCACAACAACTTCCACCAGCATCACATCCAGTCCAGCAGCTTCCAGCCTCAGCCCCACGTTCGCCAGAACGGGTTCCAGCAGTTTACGCCAAACGGTCAACAGCAGTTCTTCCCGGGACAGTTTATCCCAGGCCAACGCCAGTACCGTCCGTACAACGCCGGCAACAGACGCTACAACAAGTACCAGAACGGAGCCCAGAACGGCTACAGACAACACAGCAACAACGGGTTTGTGCCACATTTCCAGCGTCGCAGCCACAGCCAGCAGTTTGTGAAGGAGGAGCCGTCTGTGCTGTTGGCCAAGCAGATCCAGTACTACTTTAGTATTGAGAACCTGGTCAAGGACATCTTCCTGCGTAAGCAGATGAACGAGGAGGGCTGGTTGAGCCTGAGTGTCATTGCCGGCTTCTACAGAATGCAGGTTCTCAGCAACGGTGATTTTGCCTTGGTCAAGAAGGCGTTTGAGGACCTGAACGGCGAGATTCTCGAGCTGGCCGAGTTCGAGGACAACGAGCTCAAGGTCAGAGTCAAGGAGAACTTTGCCAACTGGGTTTTGCCTGTTGAGCAGAGAGACGAGAATGGTAAGGACGGTAAGAAGCTCGTGAGCGTTGTTGCTCCTAAGGAGGCTGAGGCTGAGGAGCCAGCTGAAGAGAAGAAGGAGGAAGGGGAGGAGGCTCTGGCCTGAACCACATCTCATTTGCATGACTACTAGTTCCTGTTTTTGATACATTTTTACGTGATTACGAAGACAAACCATTTCTACTATACTAAAAAACCAATCAAAAAGTTGCACATTCATACCATTATATCACATCATGCTCCCGGATCCCTCACAGCTGACCTCTTGTTCATAGTTGCATACCGGTGGAATAACACTCACATCACACTTGTGGTTGGTTTCTTCATGACAACGGACCTTCTAATATCCTACTCTGTTCACTATTTTTGATACTTGAAAGCATTGAAGAAAACCATGAAAAACACCAAAAAAAAAGTTCTTTATATACACCTCATTGAAATAGCCAAAAGAGTTTATTTTTTTCTCTCTCTTATAACATTGTAAGTCTGCGTTGCCCATCATCGGAGGTAATCATAAAATTATTCTTTTGATCAGATCATCCCACGTAATCTTGTCAAATAGCCGGTATTGGCACTATAATCGGATCTTTTGGAGATGAACTGTCTCAAGACGTAGGGCTTAACATTAGCCAATTCTCCCTCCTTGGTCAAAGAGTTCAGCAATTCCGGTTGAACTGTGAACAGGTTGGCAATCTCTCTCAACAGTTGGAACTGACTCGATAGTTCTGGATTATTCCAAGCATCAATAGAATGTTGATAAGAGATGATGTCTTTTGTGACAACGATACCACCTGTGGAGTTGATCTGGAAGTTCTTGTAATGCTCAAATAAGCTGTTGAAGACAAACATGCCAACAGTGTTCAATAACCCCTTCAAGTTACCACCATCGAGATATAGTACCACTTGTTCATGGAATTCATCCAAGAAGTTACAAAGTGACATACATGCTGGAGTATCAGTATCAATGAGTTCACCAGTCTTAGGCATGAAGTCCTTCTTCTTCTGTTTGGACAATGCATAGTTGACCCTTTGCTGAGCCAATGCAATCGTGTCCTGTACAATGATGTTGATCCTTTTCTCGACACTTGCAACGTAACCATTCGTCAATGCGATGATTCTTTGACGAACTTGTGGTGCGTTGTTGGCCAATGGAAGTATGATTGTGCGTATAGATGAGGACACCAAGAACAGAATCTGTGAGGAGACTTTGACATTATGAAGATACTTGTAAGAGACATAGTCAGAACGATGATCCAAACGGCAAAGCTCAGAGAATGAAACCTCTAAACCTAGATCGACATAAGCTCTTCCGATATTGACAAGTAATATCTCAAGAATCTCACAAGAGTTATCAGCGATTTTGTTTGGTGTTAGTTCAATGAGACGAGATAATGATTCAACAGTGGATTTGAGTAGCGATTCAGCAGATTCTAAAGAGAGTTGTGTGATGAGTTCTTGCGAATTCTCTTCGATACTCTCCATATCCGAGTTTGAAGAGGAACGTTTCAGTGATCCATTACGTTCAAGACGAGCCTTGACATAGTTCTTCAATTGGCCAATCCTGTTACGTCTTTGCAAGCTTTCATATTCATTGGCCTCCCCAATACCATTGGAGGAGTTCAGAGAAGCGACTTTTCCAGAGAGCTTGTAAGTGATGTTGGATTCATTCGCAGTTTCATAAGTGTTGGTCATCGTGAAAAATATCGTCTCAAGCATCTTCTTCTCCAGATCAAAGTACTTGGATGCACTTATGTGTTCTGTGAACAGGTCTGAGTAACTTTGATCCAGTACGGAGAACAACTCATCAATCTTGGTGTAATCATCAGAAGTTGATTCCAATGACGATTGGAAGAAAGTCTTGAGATCCTTGGTGAATGTAGCCATTGTGGTGTACAGAGTATACAACACCCTCAAGAATGCCAGCGAGCTCACAGACAGAGAGTTTTTCAACATGTCTTCAACACGGGATTGGATCTGCTGAGCGTAGATACGCTGGACAAACAGCGACAGCACAGCGATGGGGTCTCTGAAAACATCAAGTATAACGATAGTCTCATCGTGGATAACCGACTTGATCTCCTTGAGAGTCGCCTCCATAAGGGGCTCACGAAGATGTTCCTGATTGGTTGGATCTGACATCTTCTCCCAATGGGATTCGTCGTACGTCTCAAACGTACTGGCTAATGAATCGGCATTGATGAAGAAATTATGCTGGTTGACAAAGTTCTTGATGACACCAACACCGTTATTGAAGTCCGTCAAGATGTCAGCAATGTCTCTCATCTTGTCCCAGTTGTTGTTCTTGTACTCGATGTTGAATTCGTCCAGAAGTTTGTTCTCCATCTCCTCAGAGTAGTCCTGGATGATCTCATGACAGCGCTTTGAGCTTTTCAAGTCGTCCGAGAGCAACTTCTCAGACAAGGACAACAGCTGAGCAACCGTCGAGGCACACTCCCTTTTGCTCTTGAGGTCTCCCTGCATCAGCCGATCCAATTCGAGGGATTTCTGGTGCTGATAGAACGAGGTGTATATCTGGATCAGCGATACCGTCGCAGCTGATCTGTTCTTAGCAGCTATGGACCGACTCAACTGCTCGTTCAAAGGCGAAATTTGGTCAGAGACTTTGGTGATCTGGTCATCCAAACCTTTGAACTGGGTGTTGATGCTCTCTGTTCGTGCTGTCAACGACAGGATGTTCCTTGAATGGTCAAGCTCGTACTTTGACACCTCTTTCTCCAACGAGTGTTGTCTCTCAGAGGCCTCCGAGCTCAATTTATGGAGCTCACGGAGCGTCGACTCAAATGTTCTGATAAAGGGCTTCGGGTCCAGGTGTTTCAGCGACGAAACCTCTCTCTGGGGCGCAGCATGGTCCTTGCTGAGCTCTTCGATGAACTCATAAACGGTCAAGTTGTCCTTGACGAAGTGTTAGAAAAGCGTTCATATGGCGGAATTTCGTGCAAAAAACACGTACCAGGAAGTTATCCAGTGACAAGAGCTTCCTGATCCTCGGATCGAGCTCGTAGATGGACATTTTGATGGGTGTTGCCGCTGGTTTACGAGCGGTCTTTGTTGACTGTTTACGTCTACGTAAACAATCGGAATAAGAGGACGCGACATAGGACAAGTTCGCGAAAGTGGTAGGGGCACACCATGCCATTATAGTGCTCTATTAACATCTGACACTATTTATGAGGCCAGTTGTTGCTGCAAAAAGGCAGTGTTGGATGTATAAGCGCCAATCGGCCTAGTTTGAGGTGTAATTTCCACTAATTCTATGAAAGTATGGTATAAAAGCCTGGTTTTCTGCCCAAAATCCCCAAATAAAGAGCCCGTGGAGCGAAATTCGCGGTGTCGAAATTGACCAACGCCGAAAGATTCAAGCTCCTACAACCAAAACAACCCCAAAACCACCATTTTCCAACCCCAAAAAGCCATGAGTGACTCAGATCTCACGGCTGCATACTACGGTGCCGACCCTGAGCAGGCACTCTCTGTCGAGGTGCCCGTTAAGGGAAGTGACGAGGTTGTGACTGTTGATTTCCTTGCAGAGCTCCCTGAGACTGAGGACATCACCAACTTCCTGGAGAACGAGGAGGCCGACCTCAAGTTCTGGTTTGCGATTTCCTCGTGCTATGCGATCCGGGGCACCACAGACCAGGCCATCGAGGTGGTTCAGAAGTCTCTGAAGTTCTTCCTGGAGGCCAACAAGACCGAACTTCCCAAGATCCACGTCTTTTTGGCATGGCTCTCGCTCAGGAAGGCCAGGGAGGCCACGGACGACACCTCTTTCAAAAGTGCTCTTCTGATGGCCCGAGAAAGCGTCAAACACTCAGACGCCAACGATTCGCTAGCCAGTCTTGCCCAGGCCGAGATATTCTACCTGGAGAAGCGTGATAGCGACGCTTTCCATGCTCTGGAGAGCGTTACGCCGGCCTCAGGCCAAAAGCTAGCCTCGTACGCACAGCTTATCAGGGCCAAGATCCATTTCCGCCATGGCAAGACCCACGAGTCCCTGCGGGAATTCCAGTCCGTGCTGGTGGAACAGCCTAGTCTCAGGCCAGACCCGAGACTCGGTATTGGTTTGTGCTTCTGGGCTCTCCATGATCGGGGACTAGCTATTGGAGCGTGGGAAAGGGCTCTGCAGCTAGACCCTAAAAACACGAATGCACAGGCTCTGCTCTCATTGGCCAAGTTCGATGCTGCTTTCAAGGCCCTGAGCGATGAGGAGTTTACCAAGAAGTACTCGGTAGCACTGGAGTCTTTAAACTCTCTGCTTCAGACTGAGTCTCTGCCTGCGGGCCTGCTACTGAGAGCCTCGTTCCACTTCTCACGTGACGAGCACGATTTGGTCGAGGCCATTGCTGAGAAGGTGCTCTCCCAGGCTTTCAACTCGAGCGTTGCCCGTTCCGAGGCGCATTTCTGGCTAGGTCGTGTTTCCTACGTCAAAGGTCAGTTTGTTGAGGCCCAGAAACACTTCAGAGACGCAATTGACCTCAACCAGGCCTCTCTTGTGGCTCATTTAGGCTATGTCCAGGCCCTAGCGTCTCGTGGCGAGATCCAGGACGCTATCTTTGCCCTCGATGGTCTCGTCAAGAAACACCCGAAGTCTACAGACGTCCAGTATGCTCTTGGTATGCTCTACGCCGAAAGATTTGAGACCTCCTCCGAGCCTGAGGACTCACAGAAGGCCACCCAGGCCCTCCACGAGTACATCAAGCTGACTCAACAGACTGGTGAGCCAGCTGCCGTGAGCGCATATCTCGCACTTTCACGTTTCTACGAAACTTCTGATACAGCTGAGGCCCTGAAGTACCTCAACAGAGCCGTGGAGGCATTCACGACACATGGAATACAGGCTCCAGCTGAGCTGATGTCTAATATGGGTGTTTTGCACTTTGTTCACGGGTCCCAGGAGTCCGCAAAGACCCTGTTCGAGACCGCAAAGAGTGCCAATGAGGACGATGAGATCGATGTTACCCTGACATACAATCTCGCAAGAGCAGAGGAGGCAAACAATGAACAGGATTCCATGGAGAAGTACAAGAAGATCCTCGAGAAGACTTCTGGCTACGTCTCTGCGAAGATGCGCTCTTTGTTCCTCGAGATTGTCAAACAAGGCAACACTCCAGAGCTGGAGCAGCAGATTGATTCGTTATTAGCCGAGCACAAGAACAATCTCGAGGTGAGAGCCTTCTACAGCTGGTACTTGAAGAAGACAGGCCGTGGAGTCCACGAAGGACTGGAGAGCACACATAACAAGGAAACTTTGACCGAGTACGATACTAGAGACACATATGCTCTTATATCTCTGGCCAACATGTACAGAACGATTGCTCGTGAAGCCCGTCCGAAAACCGATAAGGACATTGAGAAGAAGAAGTCGTCCTATCAGAGAGCTGCTTTGCTGTTCCATAAGGCACTTCAAACCGATTCAAAGAACGCATTTGCTGCCCAGGGTATTGCTATTGTTCTCGCTGAGGAGAAGAAGCCAGCACAGGCTTTAGAGATCTTCAGAAGGGTGAGAGATGCAGTTGACTCCTTCTCTGTGCATTTGAACTTGGGTCATTGTCTCTCTGAACTTGGTCAGTTTGCTAAGGCCATTCAAGAGTATTCAATCGCATTGGCCCGTTTCAGTGACGAGGAGGTAGATGCCAAGACTCTGTCATTGATTGGTAGAGCCTGGTTCGCTAGAGGTGCCCAGGAGAAGAGTCTGGAGAGTTATGCAAAGGCTTTGGAGTTTTCCAAGAAAGCTCTGAAAGTGTCTGCAAACCATCATCAGAAACTGGTCCCACAGATGCAGTATAACGTTGCATTTGTGCAGTTCAGCATTGCACAATTCTTGACACGCTTGGACATATCCAAGAGAACAGTTGAGGACATTACATCTGCTCTCAGTGGACTAAAAGAGGCTGTTGATGTCTTTACCAAGCTGGCTGAAGATGAAAAACATGCACCTGTTTCTCCAGAGATCTTGACACAGCGTGCCTCTATGGGTTCCAAGACTGTCATGAGCCAATTGGAGAAGATCCTCAAAGAACAGGAACAGTACGAGGTTCAATTCCAGGCCAAGATTGAGGAAGCCAAACGTGTCCGTGAGGTTGAAAGGGTCAAGGCCGAGTTGGAGGAGAAGAAGAGAAAGGAAGAGCTTGCTGAGAAGGAGAAGAAGATGCGTGAGGAGTTCCAGAGACTCCAAGAACAGGCTAAGCAATGGGAAGCTGAGCGTGAGAGTATATTGGCGATTGACGACGATGAGGAGAAGCCAAAGAGAAAGAAGAAGAATGCTGTTTGGACTGATGAAGAGGCAAGTGGGGACGATAATGAGGAGAAGAAGGTTAAGCCAAAGAAGAAGAGATCGAAGAAGAAGGTTGAAGAAGGCGACGACGAGAAGCCTGTCAAGCCTAAGAAGAGAAAACTCACAAAAAGAGAGGAGAAGTTCAAGTCCAAGGAGATCATCGAAGACAGTGATGAGGATCTGGACGATTATCAAGACGACGCTCTGGAGAGAGCCGAGGCCAAGCTTGATGAGCAGGACGAGAACGACGATGACGACGACGAGCAGAAGGATGATGAAATGATGGAGGAGTAATCCCTGTATTAGAAAATGTACACTAATAAAATGTGCTCTTATATGTAGAGATCCTCACTATATTTGTATTTATTTATAGAATGTGTAATAAAATCGGGCATGCTCAACACTATCTCAGAATATATTTTATTTACTGTATAAATTGGTCGTAATGTATTGGGCTCTCATGAAGATTTATATCTTAGTGATGATCGCGAGCGCTCCATCAACAAAAAACACCGAGCAAAAAGACCATCTCGGAGCCTCCACAACCCACCACCAGCCAAAAAATCCCCCAATAAGGCCAATTTTCGAGCATGTCTGTCACCGTAAGTCCACCATCTCTACTGAACTCAGCAATGAAGCCTGGGCATCTGAACAGCGAAAAACTGACACAAACAGCTCCACACCAGCCTCGGAGACATAAAGATTGAGGTATTCTGCGAGAAGTGCCCCAAAGCCGCTGAGGTGAGTCTACACAGCCAATTGGCACCATAGAATCCACTAACACCTGGCAGAACTTCCTAGGACACTGTGCCAAGGGCACATACACGAACACCAAGGTGGTACGAAACATCAAGGCTTTCATAGTCCAGTTCGGCGATCCCACAAATACGGGCAAGGGAGGCGAGTCCATATGGGGAGGCAAGTTCGAGGACGAGTTCTGGAAGGACCTGAGACACTCAGAAAGAGTGAGTATTTGACGTGTTATTTGCTGTTTGTATGAGGACTAGGACTAACTCCTCAACAGGGGGTTTTATCGATGGCAAACACGGGGCCGAACACCAACGGATCTCAGTTCTTCATTGTGAGTTATATTTCTCCCATTTTTAAGTAACAAAAGACTAACACTCCTTCAGACGTACGGGAAGCACCCACGTTTGGACGACAAGTACACCGTTTTCGGGAAAGTACTTATGGGTGCAGAGACAACGCCGGACGCTACGCTTTCCAAGCTTGAACATGTTCCAGTAGACAAGAAAGGGCGTCCAAAAACGCCTGTGATGATCAGAGATGTCACAATTCACGCGAATCCGATCGCTGAGAGACAAAATAGCTGAGTTAGATTTTCCTGCTGATTGGGGATACCTACCAAATAAATCAATATATATATGTACAGCACGTTATCCATTAAAAAGAGACCCAAAAAACTCGTATTTACAAGCGAGAAACCAATAATCACACCCCTTCAAAGACCCTTTGGCTTTCTGGAGAAGTTCAGCGGGGTCACCTCTGTGACTTTTCTCTTCTTGGCCTCCGTGAAGAGCACTCTCTTTTTGACGATTGGATCGTAACGGATCTGGTTCACGAGAGGAGCACCACGATTCACGAGGATGTGTTTTCTGTAGCCGGTGGCAGCTGTGGAAGCTAACGCCACAACCATCTTACCTTTTCCCTTCGCTGGACCTGCTGAAAGTTAGTAGATGTGCTGTGGGGGATGGGTAAGGGAGATGAACATACCAGCCATGTTTATGTGTTATAAAGCGACGCTTTGGGGCCGATTTGGAGGGTTTGCAGTTGGTGTAGCTCATCATGGACGGGGACTTTTTTGCAGAGGTCTCGGGAAAACCATGAATAATGTCCTAATAGGGAAGGTTACTGTTTATGGAGACACCAGGATCTCATAATGTCCGAAATTGGAAGTTTCCCTTTTACGGAGACATCCGGACATCTCATCTCTTGGCCGTAACCCCCGGGTACTAAACCCCCCTGAATTTATGTGTCAAAACCTACACAAAAGTGTTGATTGAGCTAGTGTATGACCCTCTTTGAATCCTGCTCTTCCTGCTAGCTCACCACAAGCGTCACGTTGAAGGTGTTCTAATTCACCTCCATTTCTTCACCTATACAAAGCTCAGCAACCACAGCTCATAATGGTAAGCCTCTCTCAAGTTCCTTCCTCCAGCCCTCAACTAACACACCTCAGGTCCGCAAATACATCACAAAGAAGTCCATATCCGAGTTTACAGCGCCACCCAAACTGCCCACGCAGTATGAGGACGAGATCCTCGAGGCATTTGCCAATTACTCTTTGGAGACAGACATGAGACTCAAGGACCTGCCCTCGTTCTACAAGGACCTTCGGGTACCTAGCATGTTCGTCATTGGGAATAAGAGACTCAGGAAACAAGACCTTGCAATTGAGGGAACAGATGTTGTTGATTTCGACAAACTCCTAACAAAGGCTTATCATCTTGTGCTCTTCAGGGACCACAAAGACCTCATTGAAGAAACGTGGGACTCGGTCGTGTCCTCCCTTGGAGAGAGGAAGTCTTCGTTGAATCTGGTAGACTTGAAGAAGCTGGATAGAGACCTCAAACTGGGGCTAAGCGATACGCTATTATTAGATATGGTTGCCGTTGGGGCTGATGGCTCGAGTGTCGAAGTGAGTATGACCGACTTTGCATACATTTTGGGTAAGCTAGGCTGGTTCAAGGAGTGACACATTGAACAATACAGGGACTAGTCGGGGACTAGTCACAATCAACAGGACTTCTTCTACGTTTTTAGCCGCAAACAGTACAGGGACTAGTGAAGGACTAGTTATGGTGGACAAAACTTTTCTGTTCAATGTGGTGTACCCTACATATTGTAAACAATCTTGTAAACAACACAGAGACTCGCTATAATGAACAAGACTTAAATTTTGTGTTATGTGCACTACATATTGCAAACATTATACAGGGACTAGCCATAATGAACAAGTCTTTTTTGTGATGTATATCGCATAACGGTAACCGCAAACCAAACAGGGACTAGGGACTAGCTATAACAAACAAGAGGTTATAATGGACAAAACTTTTTCTGTTTAATGTGGTGTATACTAAACAGCAAAGTATATGGTACATTGAGCACACGGGTCATTGGGATCATCGGCAAAAAGCGTTTTGTGTAGACGAAATGAAGAAATCAGAAATGAGGGAGACACTTCAAATGATGTGTTTGGACTTGAAGTAGTTGCGGAGGTAAGCGATTTGCCATGAACCGAACGCAACCAATGCGATGATGGTGCAGACAGAGAAGTTTCTGACTCTGCGGTTGGTGGACTCGTTGGTGTCTCTCAATCTCTCTTCTCTAGCCTTCAAGTACTCCAGCTCACCGACAATCTCATCTGTCAGCTCCTCAATCTTTCTGAGCTCGAGCTCCACGGGCTTGAGCTTCTCAGCAGCCTGAACAGCGTTCCAGTCTCTGGCAGCAGATCCTGCCTCAATGTCCAGCTCGATCTCTCTTGTGAGCTTTCTGCCCTTTCTTTGCAAAACGTTTACAAAGCACACGTCAAAGGCAGCAGAGGCGTGCGCAGTGAACGCAACACGCACCTCTCCGGCAAAGTCCTTCTTCTTTCTGTACTCGTTTCCAACGCTGTCTCTGATGAAGAAGTTAAGCAGCTGACCGTCGCCAGAGGAGCCAGACGAGTGTATGTTGACAACAACGAGCTGGCCTTCGCTGACAAAGTCACGGACGCACATCGGCGGGTTGGTCTCTGGGCCGGCCTCAATCTCAAAGTGAAGGGCCCACGTGGAGCAGAGAAGCGAGAAGACGCACAGCAGTAAGGAGAAGGCTCTCATTGTGTGTATATTGTGTGGCTTTTGTATGCTGTGGGGGCCGCTGTAGCGAGTTGTCGCTTGAGACGTGTCCTTGATCTTTTGTTGTCCTTTTCGCGCTTTTCCCGGTACGCGCAACAACGACGCGTCGCCTGCGTAGAAAAAAAAACAGCTTCGCGAAACTCGTGTTTAAATGGCTTAGTAGGGAATATTTCCCGATTCGGCCATGGATCACTTTTCTTGGACTAGACTATATTTTTTTTTCTTTTTTTCTCCTTTTTACATTCATATTTACACGGTTATAATGCTATGGAGAAGACCAGTTATTGCTGAACACCGAGGTCCACAACGTCCCAGCCCTCAATTTGCTCTCCCTCGGCGTTGCCGACAACAGCAACGCTCTTGCCCTTACCAACGAGGTACTTCTCAGCAGCCTCTTGAACATCCAGGGCGTCCACGTCCAACAGCTCTTCTCTTCTCTTCTGTCTCATCTCCTCGGTTACCCCTTCTCTGAAGAGAGTGTTACCTTCGGATTTGACGCTCACAGGCGCGTCGATGCCTTGGAAAATAGTCAGCTTGGCCTCTTCCAAGTCTCTATCTGTCCAGTCATTCTTCATACCGAACTCACCAGCCTTCTCAAAGGTTTCAAGACTCTGCATTGAGTTTGGATCTCTGTAGGAGTAGTAACTGAAAACACCATCTAATGCGGAGTAACTAGCACCACCACCGTAGGCACCACCTTTCTCACGAACTTCACGATGTAGATACTTGTAAGTGAGCAAGTTCGATAGCACTTGAAGTTTAGCACCATCCTCATGTGTGTAAGGGACACCAGCGACAACACTTGAAGAATACCCAACTTGGAACGGAAGCTTGATGTACGACTGTGATGAGTTCTTGAGTGGGAAAGTTGATGGATGTGTTGCAAGAGTTGTTGATTTGGATGGGAGTTTAGTGATGAACTTAGAGATGTGGGATTCATTCTCGTGGATTGAGGCCTCGTCAGAGATCAATGAGAAACGGAGGTTTTCGGAATTGATGAGATGCTGTTTCAATTCTTCAAGTTTATCGATGATATTAGTCTGGAATGTTGCATCGTCTTGAACCCAAGTGTTCAACTTGTTAAGGAATTGGAGTTGATCAATACCACTGATAGATTCTGAGATGGACTTTGCTGGAGAGATAGACGCAGATGCGTAGTTTCTAGCATATGAGTGACCGCTGTCAGCGACAGAACCGATGTTGTTTGAAGATAACATACGGATCAGTGTCGAGAGTTTCTCCTTGTTGTTGAAGTCTGTGTTGAGCAACAAGTTTTCCCATAGTTCATAGATGTGAGAGGCATTCTGATTCAAGGCAACACCACTGAAGTTGAACGAGACTCTTGGTGACATATCAATTGGGGAGGAATGGACGCTAACAGATGACGATAATCCACCAGTGTAGAGCTTGATTTTATCCTCAATTTCAGCCATGGTTTGTGTCTCAGTACCCAAGTTTGTGAGAGCGTCCGAGAACAGAGACAAGTATGGGTAGAGCTCGTGTGGGATGTTGACATCTCTAGCAGCTCTGAAATATGTCAACCCATTGGTGTCAGTGATTCTTCTCTGAATTGGAGAGCCCTCAACGGTGTTATGGGAGACAGGCTTAGAAGTACCACTTCTTGGAATATCGTTAATCTTCAAAGTTGGCAAGACACTCAAGTCCTCAGCCTCTGATTGTTTCTTAGCCAGATGTTGGCCTCTTTCGAAGATGATGCCTTTGTCCTCTTCCTCTAGGCGATCCACAATAGTCTTCAATCTGTTTTCTTCCTCTCTTTTAACATCCTCTTCGTAGGTTTCAGATGGTTCCATAACGAACTTGAAAGTTGGCTTATCGATGAAGTATTTCTTGATCAAGTTTTGGAAGAAGTTACCCTTCTTATAGTCAATGTTGAATTGGGTAATAACATCATCCCATGCCAAAACGTCAAATGTATCAACCTTGTTCATCC
Organism: Petasospora mississippiensis; assembly: GCA_030581715.1. Taxonomy (NCBI): domain Eukaryota; kingdom Fungi; phylum Ascomycota; class Saccharomycetes; order Phaffomycetales; family Wickerhamomycetaceae; genus Petasospora; species Petasospora mississippiensis. The sequence goes on along the minus strand of JAKTVV010000018.1, from coordinate 136,736 downwards.
AACCAGGCAACAAACCGTACAACAAGTTCATACCGAAATCGGACTTCTGATCCTTCTTACCAAGCTCCAATTGCTGAATGATAGCTTGGATCTTGGAATCCTCGAAACCTGTTTCACTGTACTCTTTCAACACTTTTGTCAGAGCATTTTCCAACTCCTCCACAGAGCTCAGACCCTGTAGACCGACAGTGAAGAAGTTACTAGCAGTAGTGGAATCCATACCACTGTTCACCGTGAAATCGTCGCCAAGGCCACTCTCAATCAGGGCCTGATACAACGGAGAAGAATGGCCGTCAGTCAACAAGTTGGATAAGATCTTCAAACAGAACGTTTCATAAACGTCTGATGGTGCACCACATTTCCAGGTGATAGAAGCCTTGAGCTGCTTCTCTGGTGGAGCCATTGGGTCAACTGGGCCTTTAGCAACAACAGTCTGAGATTCCGTGAGTGGGATTGGTTCTTTGATGACGTTCTTACGCATTCTTTTACCAAATGTTCTGTACTCTGCGTCCAAATGTTCAAGAGTATCTTTCAGAGAGAAACAGCCGTAGGTGAAAGTTCTCGCGTTGGAAGGATGGTAGTTGTTAGCATGGAAGTCCAGGAGGTCTTCGTAAGTGAGCTGGGTCATTTTCGTTGGATCACCACCAGAGTTGTTCAGGCTTGGATAGATCGCCTCCTGGAACTTGATCCAGTAGAGGTACGACGAGTTGGACACTTGGCCCTTCATCTCGTTGTAGACGACACCCTTGAAGATCAGCGGAGACTGCTTGTCGTCCACGTTCTCGTTCTCCAGTCTCCAGCCTTCCTGGTAGAAGTCCTCCTCCTTTAGCATCGGGTTCAGAGTGGCATCCAGGTAGACGTTTCTCAAGTTCTCAAAGTCCTTAGCATTCGTAGTGGCAAACGGGAAAAAAGTGTAGTCGTGGCCAGTCATAGCATTCATGAAGTTCGAGAGAGATCTGTTCAGCATCTTGAAGAAGGGGTCTCTCACAGGGTATTTGTACGAGCCACAGAGAGTTGTGTGCTCTAGGATGTGTGGAACTCCCGTTTTGTCTGGCGGATTCGTCTTGAAGCCGATGGAAAAAACGTTATTGGAGTCATCTCTGTCAATGTGCAAGTGGTTGGAGTTCGTACGTGTATGCACTAAGTCCACAGCGGTGAGTGAGAGCTCAGGCACTGGAAGGACCCTCTTGATCTCAAAGCCATGGATGGTTTGTCCGATGGGGTATTTGCGGAGAGCTTTCGCCTGGTTGTACGTGGACGCCTTCCTGAGGAAACTTGCTCTTGACGGGAGGTTTCGCAGCATTTTCTGGCGGTGTTTATAGTGGTTTTCAGGAGTTTTTGTGCTTATAAGTGCCCGAGATGGATGAGTACTAAACGCCTCCGGCTCGGGGCTCGAGGACCGCATGTGGCGCCTACCAATTCCGCGAACTCGCTCGATGCGAGTTTCGCGAACCCGTTTGCCGGGTAACCTGGTACGGCCACACGACCTGAATTTTTCACCACCACAGCTTGAGACGACTAATGAATAACCTCCGACAATCACCAACACAGCCAATTTAGCCCCGAAACACGCCCAAAATGTTCCTCAGAAACTCCGTTCTGAGGGCCCTGACACCCCTTTGTGGCCGTGCCCAGTTCCACACTTCGCTGCCCAGCGCAGTCTACGTCAAGAAGTCTGTGTTGAAGATCCGTTCGAGAGAGAGACGGGAGATCAACGAGCTGAAGCAGAAGTTCCTCTCGGAAAAAAACGACAACGTTGATCCAGTTCTGGGCCTACCAAACAACTCGTTCCTTGCACGTGTCGACGCCGAAGTTCAGGAGCCAAATGTGCTCGGAAAGGGCTATAAAATCGACGAGGTGGAGAAGCTTTTGTTCGGAGCCCAGCAGGCTGCCATTGCCAACACTGAGAAGTTCACCGCTTTGAACGCTCTTGAGAACGCCGAGAGACAGAGGGAGGCTGTTCTCCGAGTGCTCAACATGAAGAACAGATCGGATGCTGAGATTCTGAAGTTCAAGACGGAGTTTGCCAGAAAAGAGTTCCAGAGATTTGAGGGCGATACGGGCTCCTCCGAAGTCCAGGCCGCTATCGCCACAGTTAGAATCCACCACATCTACAAACACTGCCAGGAGAACAAGAAGGACTTCCAGAACGTGAGAAAGCTGAGAATGCTGGTGCAGAAGAGACAGAGAATTCTCAGATACCTCAAGAGGGACGAGCCACAGAGATACTACTGGGCCATCAATAAGCTCGGCCTCACGGACCACATTGTGCACATGGAGTTCAACATGGACAGAGCATACATGCAGAAGTTCAAGATGTACGGGGACAGAGTGCTGGTGAAGGAGTCCAAGAGGGCGAAGGAGGAGGAGCGCAAGGAGAAGCGTAAACAGAACAAGATCCTGAAGAGAAAGTCTCTCAAGGAGTTGAGAAGCATGAAGAAGGAGCTTGAGGCTCACGCCTGAGGAAGGTATAAGCTTGTACATAAGATGTGTTTTCACATGAATAACATGAGAAATATGTGTATTAGTAGAGTATTTGTGCGACGGCTGGGATCAAGGGAATGATCTCGTACATCGTCAACGGTGTTATATAGCCAAACAACAACCCCCACACCTTTTCGTTGAAAGTGTGGTAGAACATAGCAGTGACAAAGAGCATGTTGATCCACACCAGTATTGTTAGTGTCAGAATCCATCTCAGCGAGTTGCTCCAAGACAGCTCAAACCAGGTTGACCCTTCAGATTTCTCTCTCTGCTCCTCCACGTCAAATGACTGGGATTCAAGCAGCTGCAACTCATTCCAGAAGATCAAACTGAGCGTCACGAGGAAGCAGTAGTGTCCTGATATATCGAAACCACCTTCCCAAGTCCCATACTGGTAACACACCTGCGCAGATGTGATCTTCTCAGCAAACTGTTTCGGTGAGAGCAAGCAGAACCCTTCTTTGAGCCTTACCCAAGTACCGTTGACCATGAAACAGCCTTCAAAGTCCTTTATCGTGGCAGAGAGAGAGTCTGTGAACTCTTTGGTAACAACACAGCTACCCCCAGTTCTCAGGAAGACATGGTCTATGACGTAGAACAGAGCCCATAGCGCAAAATACTTCATGAAGAGCTTGATGGCGTATTGTTTACCGAGATTCAGCAGCACCATCGTATCAGCACCGTTTTGGTAATGTGTCATCAGTTTAAGCACGGACAAGAGCACAAACAGCACCAGGAAGATCTCGTTACCGTCATGAGCGAATGTCTTGTTAATTACATTCTCCGAGGAGACCCAGTAGCTTTCTTGTAGTGACAAGTACCACGATCTTGGTGTTATGTATTCCAGTAACAGCCCAACGGCTAGAACAGTTGGGTAGATGTAGTTGAACCTCTTGGTGTGGAGAAACCTGGTGATGATCTCGTCTCTGTTCATTCCTCGCCGTGAAGAGAGTCTGAAAGGCCGTTGTAGCATGTTGAGAGGAACAATTGTGTGTGTTTTGCAAGTTCCTACTTGGGATTGCACTCAGCTGCCAGGGGTCAGGGATTGTGACGTGAAGTGTATTTGAGACATATTGTTTTTATCAACGCGTACAGACGCGATTGGGTGTCAGTGTATACCGAATATACTATCTTCGAAGACTTGACGCCTTATTTACTGTTATAAGATGATTTTCATGACAATAATCGACTGGTGATTGTAGGCTTCACACAGTAGACCAACAGAGGAGATATATAACCCAGTAAGAGGCCGACGACCTTCTCGAGAAGAGTGTGGTAGAACACTGCCGTGACGAGCAAGACACACCACCATGCAACTATACACACAGAACAGGAGAGAAGGACACCAGAAGTAAACAGAGGCTTCTCCTCGTCTTCGTCCTCTAGAGACAGGCTCTGTAACTCTAAGGAAAGCGAGATGGTCCAAGTTGTGATCCCGAGGAAGTGGCCAGATATAACGAATGACCCGTCTTGTCGCATAACAGAGGACTTCAGCAGCATCAACATCACAAGACAGGCAAATATGAGGAAATACCTTACTAATGCATCCAGCAGAAGACACCATAATCGCTGGGGACTCGGCTGATAGCCGTCTGAGCGTGTAGATAACAACGCTTGACTCGGTGTACGGTGAGCCATTACTCGACAACACGATACCAGGAGATACAGAACCGTAAACACATGGAATCCGTGGTCTGCAAAGAGCCAATTGAGTATGTTTGACTCCGAGAACAACCACAAACTCTTCAAGGAGTCAAACAATCGCTGTGGAAGACACAATATGGCCAAGAGCCCAACTGTGAGAACCCCCACGGGAACCCACGGGCTGTGGCTGGTGACTTCCCTTGTGAGCCTACCAGGAGTGTAATGGCTCCGTGTATCCGTCATTGAGATTGTCCTTTAGTAATGTCGTGAGAAGGACAGTAGGGAATTTAGTGTTATGGTTGGAAAAAGTATGTATCGCCAGAATGCTTTGCAAAAAAAAAATCAATAGGTCCAGACGAGATTCGAACTCGTGACATTCTGTGAGTGAAACAGACGTGATAACCACTACACCACTAGACCTAGAGATTAGACGAAAGGCGGTGTGCGCGAAAGAGACCTTGCCGGTGTAAAAATCGCGCCATATCACGTGACCGGGAAAGTATGCACGTGACTTATCGCGATTGTCTTCGCAGTTGTCGCTAGGCCCTCTGCTCATGCTATCGGAGTTTTGGGTTTTTTGCATGGCTGCTTCTTCAGTGATGGTGTTGAATCTTTATTTTACCGTCAAATCCTCGGTAACCTCCCTGGTTCTTCACATTCTTTCTCGTTTCAGTGGCCAGCTCCCTGCCAGATCAACAGAGACTGATCTCATCGCCTTCCCCAAGCCACAGTCTTGATTGTGTCACTTAAGTCCAGAACACACTTGCTCAACGCCATGATTAGAGGGAACATCTCGAGATCTTCTCTCCAGAGAGTGGCTTCTCCTTCGATCAGACAGCTCTCTAAGTCCACAAAGCGCACATTGGCCAATCAGATCCATTCTACCCCAGGTGCTACACAATCATCGTCTAACCCAGCTCTATCTTTCCCGTGCTTAGACAAGTTACAGGAGAAAACAGATCTTCTGCAAACATCACAAAGCCTCCACTTTGTTGATGATTCTTCGTTGCGTACTAATGAGCTCCCAGAGCCGGTCTACTCGAGGGTCCAGTCCGGGTTTGAGGTGTTCAAGTCCTCACAGCCGTTGTTCTTAGATTACGGTGGATTACTCCCAGAGTTCCAGGTTGCCTATGAGCATTGGGGTGTTCTGAATGAAGACAGATCGAATGCCATTCTGCTACACACAGGTTTATCTGCCTCTTCACACGCGAAGTCCCAGCCACAGAATGAGAAACCGGGCTGGTGGGAGAAGTTCATTGGCCCAGGAAAGCCATTGGATACCGACAAGTACTTCATCGTGTGCACCAACGTGATTGGTGGCTGCTACGGCTCCACTGGGCCCTCCTCAGTTGACCCTGCTGATGGTAACCGATATGCTACACGGTTTCCTATTCTGTCGATTGGCGACATGGTGAGAGCCCAGGAGAGATTGATGAGGGAGCAATTCGGGGTTACAAAGCTGTATGCCTCCGTGGGCTCTTCAATGGGTGGAATGCAATCCTTGGCATATGCCCACGAGTTCCCACAAGCTGTTAAGAAAGTTGTTTCGATCTCTGGCTGTGCAAGATCGCATCCTTACTCCATCGCAATGCGCCACACTCAGAGACAGGTGCTCATGAGTGATCCAAACTGGAAGAGAGGCTTCTACTACGACTCAATTCCGCCTCATGTTGGCATGAAGCTTGCCCGTGAGATTGCTACTGTCACCTATAGATCAGGTCCTGAATGGGAGATGAGATTTGGTAGGGAGAGAACGAATCCTACGTCCCCTCCAGCACTTTGTCCGGACTTCCTGGTGGAGACTTATCTTGATCATCAAGGTAACAAGTTTTCTCTGGAATACGATCCTAACTCTCTGTTGTATGTGTCAAAGGCGATGGATCTGTTTGACCTGGGCTACTCCAACAGATCTCTGGCCAAGGAGAAGAGAGACCTCACTGAATCTGCTTATAAAGCTGGCGAATACGACCCTCTCTCTTCAGCAGATGTCTGTGGAACGCCCGTCAAGGAGGTCCAGGTCATCAAGAGACGCACCAAAACTGCAGAGCAGGAGCAGGAAGACTTGCTTAGAGGTATGGCTCCGATCGCTGATAAGGAGGTTCTCGTCATTGGTGTCAAATCTGACATTCTATTCCCACATTGGCAACAACAGGAGATTGCCGACAAACTTCGTGCTGGTAACGTTAGGTTCCACAACGGTGACGGTTCCAACATTAAACATGTTGAGTTGAGCGAGGAAGTGAGTCTTTATGGACATGACACTTTCCTGTTGGACCTCGAGCACGTTGGTGAGCCAATCAAAAAGTTCCTATGACCTTGTATATCCTGATGACTTTAATGCGAATATAAATCATGCTGTTTCTTGATCGACTCCGTTATAGTACTAGGATCATATTATCAACTCATAGTCTTTAGGGATTTCTGCGATGCAAATACAGATCACAATGCTACATGTCGTTATTCGAGGCAATACCTCCAGTACTAAGATCATAACTCATCGCCTTTATTTGGAGAAGTCTTTCTAGCACTTTCAACGGAAGCTCTCTAGTACACGGATCATAAATCATCGTCAGCCATGCTCTCAACAACACTCTGGAGCCTATGCTGCAACGTCTTAATGTCGCCCTTCAGCACCCTCGCTACCCTGACACATTCAGTCTCTGAAAACCCGTTTTCCACGGAGCACGCCTCAACCTCGTCCAGCCCACACCTCATAACGACATTGGCCTCCTTATCATCAACTACTAGCGTGAACTTCAGATTCTCCATCGCAATGTCCTTCTGCACAAGCTTCACGTTCTTCTTCATCTGTTTCTTGACTCTCTCTATTACCTGGTGCTTGAGGCTCGTCTTGTTCAGGATGCTCCTTACAGCCTTCAGAAACTTCAGCAGCTGTGCGTCTTCTAGCCCGTTATACTCCTCTGCCAGCTCGTGAACCTGCACGAATGTGGGAATGGTGTGCTTGAAGACGATCCACTTCCCCGTCTTCGGGTCCTTCTCCAGGATGATATAGTGTGGGGTCTCAAACTTCAGGTCAACCTCGTTGAATATCTCCAGCCGGATTCCCAGAAGTTCTGGCGGGGATGGCCCATGTGACCGTGACGGGTCTTTCACAGGGAACGCGGTGATGCCAAACATTCGATAGACGTTCTCCAGGATGACGTTGTTGACTTTGGCCTCATCGGGGACATTCTCAGAGGTTGATGTTCCAGCCCTGGGCCTCTTGGGCCTCGTGAAGTACTTGGCTATGCTCTGGTCGAAGAACTCGTGCTGTATGGGCTCGGGCGTGATGTAGTCCTCTTCTATAGCACGTCGTCTCTTGCTGTTTAGCGTAGCCTGTGCCGAGGTGGTGGCTTCTTTCGGTTGCGACTGCCTCTTCACAGGAGATGACCTCTTCGCAGGCTCCAGAAGCTGCTTTAGCTGCTCGTAGGAACGGCCTAGCGGCCGTTTCTTGCGAGCCTTCTCGATCTGCTTCATCAACTGTGCTTTCCTCTGCTGTAGCTCGGCGACTGGCGCGTGTGTTAGTATGGCGTCGTGGGGATGGAAACTCGTGGAGTTACGCACTTTCATGCTCCAAAGATGCGTTGTCCTGCTGTAGGCCTTCCAGCTTGGACATTTGCGTGTGCGGATGTTGCTGAGTGTTAAGATGTTGTATGTTTTGTTGTTGATGTGTTTGTTTACTATGGGCTCTTCGTGTTTTCGCGTTTGCGAGTTGCCGTGGCGATTATATGCAACTACTAAAAGCGAGGAGATATACATAGCAGTTATGTAATAAATAGTTTACCATCAGCTTATATAAGGTATATGGAAACTCACAGCGAATCGCATTGTGGGTGTTCCTCTCTGATCATTCTCGCCATATACTCCGCTTTTGAGCCACCAATCTCTCTCTGATAGCCCGCGAGGATCTTACTGACGTCTTTAGCGGGTTTGTTCTGGTTTGTCTTCACTTTGCTGACGAAAGATATGACTTTGACTTCCAGTCCGACAATTCCCTTCATTAGGCCGTCCAGATACTCTTTCGGTGCCTCGTCAACGGCCCATCTTTTCTCAAGCAAGTCATTGCCACGCATTCCCTCGTAGTTATCAGTCGTTTCCGACAGCATCCCCATCATCCAATCGGCATCGTCTCTCACCACACGAACTTCACATTGGCAATGAACCGTTGTATAGTCCCATGTGCTCACAACTTTGTGATCGATTTTTTTACGCTCATACCACGCAGCACTGACGTATGAGTCGTAATTTCCTTGGAAAACAACAGTAGCCACGCCAGTCTCCTCCAATTGTGCTACCTGATCATTCGCCTTGGCCATGTGACCAATTAGCACAAACTGCTGTGTTGCTTCATCGACTGAGCGAATCGTGAATGGGATGTGCGAGATCTCTGTGTAAATCTCTTTGGAGAAATATGAGGTCGAGGAGGACACAACTGTGGCGAGTGGATTCTCCTTTATAACACGGAGTGTCCGGTTGAAATCTCTCTGTTCGAAGTGTTTGGGAGTAAAGAGAACCATTGCTTCTTGCTGAGAATTACATAGTTTTGCGAATCCAAAAATGATGGAATCCGTGCTTTATATATGCGAAAAAGGCGGGGGTACCTGTAGCACTCAGGCGGCTTCGGCCCAAAGCGGAAAGCGCATATGTGACAAGATATCAAAGCGAGGCGAAACAGGACATCAACAGCGAGATATCACCAACAGAATAGCTCCGAACTCTGGAATTGTTAACTTCACGTCCGATCACAGCATCACTGCTTAAGAGCCAGTGTAAAGCGGCCTCGGCAACGTCGCTCAGCTTAGCAACACCGAAATGAACGTAATCACCGTCATCAGCAACACACAGTCTCGGGGTGTTTATAATAACCACGTCTGTGAACTTTGAGAATGAGATAAACTCTTTGTCTCTTGGTTGTATAGCTGGAACGGCCCAAACACACACTCTGGCTCCCTTATCATACAGAGCCTCCGCAACACGATGAATAGGAGCACAAGAAGTCGAGAACGGGCGAATGCATCCATAGATCCTGTCCAATATACTGGAGCCCTGAGCCACAGCTCCTCTGTAAGATCCATCAAACAGCACTACTATGGCATCTATATGGGAACACTCGCGGCTGATGTCTTCTTGCCATGATCCAAAAGTGCAGTCATCAGAAGTATTCTTGACGATCTTAGATATTTTTGAGCACCGACTGAGTAGAGAGATCTCTTTTGAGGTGAAACAGGTGATGCTTTCAATCCGTGGTGACTCCTGGGCGATGCGTACAAAATGAGAGCCTAGGACGGAAGCACAATCCAAAATGGCAATGTGAAGATTATGGCCTTTTGTAATGTATCGGTCTTTTGGAAGAGATGTAGTCATTTACACAGTGTTAAGAGCTATATACAGTGTGATTCGTTACGACAAACTCCGGTGATTTTAGATGTCGACGTTTGTGTTTGTGTCAATTGACTTTTATATCATATTCACATTTCCAGTCCATCATGGAAAAGCATATAAATCTGATAATCCAGAAGGAGGGAAATAATAGACTTGTACTTAATATATCCTCACCATACCACCAGCTTATATACCTTGGTATGCAGTGCGATATATTAATTGGAGCTTCATCTCAAATGCCAACACAACAAACATCCTGACTACAATCATTATCTCGATGCTGGAATTTCCGTTCTTTGGGAGGTATGTAGATAGATACACTTCGAATTGGAATAAGCGTGACCCGAAGTCACTGGGTGCTCACACAAGTGGTCTTGTGAGCGGATCTATATATATCAATCAGACTGATTGAAGGGGAAAGATTCAACGTTTTGGGGGTGGTTAGTAAAACACACAATCGTTTGGACTTTTTTCCAATATGAATAATCCTGCGTTGTTAGTATGTCCCTCTAAGTTCTTATAATATAATAAAATTGGTCGGTCTGATCAAAAACTGGTCGTCGTTCCCACATATCGTTAACTCAACTATAGAAAAATTTTCTGTCTTCTCAAACATAAACTAAAAGCTCCACAGGGTGTCTGTAATCCATGAATAACATTATCCCAAACATTTCAAAAAAGGTAAATCAAAGCACAAATAAGGAACCAAGAAAGCACAATAATAAGAACCATAATGTAAAACCGAAAACATCAGTAAAGTGAAAAATAAAAAAACAATTTGAAAGCAAAGAAAAAGGGGGCATTGAGAAGGGGAACACTTACCTAATAGATTTAGTATCTACCTGGGGATCTGTCTCTGTTGTAACTTCTGTCACCCTGGTCGTCTCTGGATCTGTAGTTGTCTCTACCGCCGAATCTGTCACCACCTCTGTCACCACCGTAGCCACCACGGCCACCTCTGAAACCACCACGGCCACCTCTGAAACCACCACGACCACCGAATCCACCTCTGTCACCGAATCTGTCACCACCGAAGCCACCACGGCCACCTCTGAAGCCACCACGACCACCTCTGAAACCACCGCGGCCGGAGTCGGATCTCATGGTTGGTGGGTTTGGATCTCTCTCCAAGCCGATAGCAGAACCTCTGAAGTCCTTACCGTTCAACTCAGCCAAAGCTCTAGTCATCTCGTCTTCGTTGTCGAAGTCAATGACACCAGTACCATCGTTCTCACGCTGGAAAACGTTGGCGTAAACGACAGTGAAGCCACTCTCGGCTGCAAAGTCCTTAAGATCCTGCCAAGAGGAACCCTCTGGCATGTTGCTGACAAGGAGTCTGGCTCTGAGCTTCTTAGCCTTGGCGAACTCCAAGTTGATTGGGCCGTCAATGAAGTCCTTCTGGTTCAAGTCAGCAACGGCAGCCTTGGCCTGGTCAGCGTTAGCGAACTCAACGAAGGCGTAACCTCTGGCAACGACGAGATCGGTGATCTCACCGGCTGGAGCGAAGAAGTCTCTCAACTCGGAGTCACGGACTATGTCACTGTTAGTATTCTGCTTGCAATTCGAAGATGTTCTCAGCGACAAGAGAAGAATTAGCCGCCCACCAAAGAAGACAGCTAATTCAGAGTGCTAAGCTGGAGAGGGCACATACCATCAGGTGGGAGAGGTCTGACGAAAAGTCTGGTCTCGGAAAGGGGTTCGTTAGCCATTTTGTAATGATTTATTTGTTGTTGGAGAGGAAAAGATAAAAGGGGAAGAGGAAAGGGGGAAGAGGAGATACAGATTTCTTATAAGGGCAAAAAAAACTTCACCGGTTCGCGAAACACGTGTGGCGCGTACCGTTTGGGCTGGGTGTGGTGTCTGGGTGTGAAACTTATGGGGCTCTACATAGCATATCTTAATAACGAAAAGCAAACCATATATTATCTATAACTGAGGAATTTTGATATCACAGGGCATAACGGAAGTGTGGGTTCTCCTTGTCCGTCAAGTCAGCGAACTCCAAGTTCTCCATCTCCATGTCGAAGCCCATCTTCTCGTTGGCAGCGGCGGCTTGGTCTCTCTTCTTGTTCTCGTTCCAGTAGGACCAGTACAAGCCAAAGAGAATCACGACGGCACAAGCGTAGCAGACAACGATTGTGATCTTGGCTGGGGAGTAGGATGGGGCGTCTTCGGTTCTGAAAGTCTGTGGACCAATCAAGTTACCGACACAGTATCCGATCAAGTAGATAGCGTTGACGGAAACCTTCTTAGTGTGACCAGCAACGTTAGAAGAGAACAGGGACAAACAGGCAATCATACCGACTGGGGCAATGAACTGGAGGAAGTAACCGGTCAATCTGGCCTGCTTGTTTTCACTGGCGAAAGCAAGCATACAAGCACCCATCAAAGTGATAACGATGGACGAGATGGCAAGAATCATTCTGTGTGGGATGAATCTGTTCAGCCAGCCAAAGAGTGGACAACCAACAAATTCAACGGCACCACCAATCATACCCATCAACAAAGAGTCCAAAGTGCTGTATCCAAAGTCATCACGCATGAGAATGGTACCAAAGTTGGTGATACCACCATTTGGAATGTTTGTCAACAGGGCAAAAAAGAAGAAGACCCAAGTTCTGTAATCGGTGAGGGCCTCAATGAACTGTTTCTTCTTGAAATGCTTGTTACCGAAACCCTGGTTGTTGGATCTGATTCTCTCAACAACCATCAACTTTTCCTGATCGGTCAAGAACCAAGCACCAGCAGGAGAGTCTGGGATGTGGAAGTAGAACAGAACGGAGAGGACAATGGTGATGAGACCGGTGACAATGAAAAGGATCTTCCAGCCTTCAATCGAGTAGGAGTCAGCGTGGAGAGCAATACCGTAGGCGATGGAGGAACCGAAGATGTTACCAAATCCGTTACAGGCAAACCAGATACAAGTTCTGTAGAACTGTTCCTCCTTTCTGTACCACTGCGACGTGATGATCACCATGGCTGGGGTGATGGAACTCTCGAATCCACCAAGCATAGTTCTCAAGAAAATGAAACCGGCATAGTTTGGAGTGGCATGCAGACACAACACGACACCCCAAGCGAAGATGAAGAAGGATGTGGCTTTGGCCAATGGGAATCTCTGCAAGATGGCAGAGACCGGGAACTCGAAGGCGAGGTAACCCAGGTAGAAGGCGGAACCGACCCAGGTGTACATATCGTTAACCATTCCCAGGTCTTTCTTCAAGCCCATAATAGCAGCGTTACCGTTGGTGACCTTGTCCATGAATTGGACGGCGTACAACAGACAGATGAGCGGGAGAAGGTAGAGATCGATCTTTTTCAACAGCCTGGAGCTCTCCTCCGGGGTGAGCTCAACGTTCTCGGCGGCAAGGGCGAGACGCATCGCTTCATCAACGTCTCCAGTAACTTCAACAGTAGCACCCTTTGGCGAGATGACAGTGGTGATGACCTGGTTGACGTCTCCGATCTGCTGGGCGGTCATAGAGACCACCGGCGAGAGAGCGTCTTTGGAGTCGATGTGTTTCTCTTCGTCGGACATGTTGTGGATGGGCGTGGAAAACAACGCTCAGCAGAGTTCCCAACAACTCAGAGAGGGAATACAATGGTATATATACATATTTACATATATGTCCATGGTAGTACTCACTTGATAACACCTTAAGCGCGGAGCGGAGTCTGGTGAAGTGCGGCAACATGTGAAGCTTGTGGCTCCGCACCGGTCTGATAAGAGCGGCGGAGATGTCTAGCAATGCTGGAGATGTACAGTAGAAATCCACGTTTTTCACCTTTTGCTCGGCCAGGACTCGGCGAGGACTCGGCCAGGAATCGGGACGCTTGAGCAAATGCTTGGGCAGTTTCGGAACCAAACACGTGAGCAACGTAATCAAAACAAGCCCACCAGAAGGGCTAGAAGCTGATACGGACTTGAGGGAAGAGTCAAAACGCAAATACAGTTTCGTATCGGCTAGTATTCAACGGAGTGAGACATCCGCAAAAAACACGATACTTTTGCCGCCGATCCAGGGTCTTGTTGGCCCCTGAGTGCTCCGCTCGATGTCAAACATCGATAGGCGTAAACGGTGGCCAATCACAGCAGCGGATTCCATCTCCGTCGATAGTGCTCTTCGGATCGCACCGAGACAATAGATAGAAGCTCAGGTGCATGTTTGAAGATAAATCCGGCAGACTGATCGATGGTGCGATAGATGGAACCAGATATTAGCTTGTTTTGTTTACTTATTAAATAAAGTCTCGGCAAAACCGTTACAGCGGGGAGCACACGTGACTTTGACGTGGTTTGCACGTGGGGCTGTTTTCGCGCCTTTTCCGGGTCCAGTCACGTGACACACACCTGCTGCTTACAAAGCGCTTACAAAGCAGGGTATTGCTACTGGCTTTTCGGTGGGGCTCCCACAATGCAATAAGGTCGAGTAACCCTTCTACAGTTGATCTAATCCAGAAAATATTATCAATTGATTCATATGGAGCCCTCTTATGGAAAGAGATCACTTCAAGCCGTACTTGGCGATCAACTCATCAACCAACTCGATGTACTTCTTCTCAGCCTCCTCCTTGGACAGACCCTCGTTCTTCTTCCAGGCGTCCCATTTGTATCTGTCCTTCAAGGCAAAGATACCCGGTCTGTCGGTGTTGACATCACCAACGGTGGCCTGCTTGAAGAGACCGTAAAGAGAAAGGAGCTCGTCGTCGTTTGGCTTAGTAGCGAGCTGGTTGACCTGGTCAGCCTGTTTGACCCCGTTAGTCTCCGGAATTCGTCCAAAAGGGCCAATTGAGCCCGGGTGCATCCGATCAACGTACTTTTTCCTGGAATGTAGCCATTTTCTGCTTGTTTTGTTGTTGTTTCTGTGAATCGAAGCTGACGTCAAAGGTGGTGGCAAAAGTTGCGGTGAGCGTTTTTCGCGCTGTGGGGCAAGAACGCCGTTTCCAAAAGCAGTAATTGTCGCGAACTCGCATATGTACAGTTAGCCCGCTAAACGATCGGGCAGCATTATAAGTGAAAAATTATCACCAAAAGGCTCTTTTTCCTTCAAATTCACACCAAAAAAAACACACAGAAGATGACCTCTCCAGTCCATGTGTTCCGTACCGTCGCCGAAATTCGCGCATGGCGTCGCTCGCTGCCTGTGGCGTCAACAGTCGGCTTTGTGCCAACAATGGGGGCTCTCCACGCCGGTCATCTCTCGCTCGTTAAGCAGAGTATCGAGGAAAACAGACACACAGTGGTGTCGATCTTTGTTAACCCGTCACAGTTCGCTCCTAATGAGGACCTGGATGCGTATCCCAGAACTTTTGACGCCGATTTGGAGAAACTGGGTGAACTTGGTGGTGTCGATGCCGTCTTCGCCCCCACTGTCACTGAGATGTATCCATCTGGAATCACGCTAGATGTTACTAAGCAAACGGGCGCTTTCGTTAGTGTTCTGGGTGTTAGTGAGCAGTTGGAAGGCACCACAAGACCCAACTTCTTCAGAGGCGTAGCCACCGTTGTCACAAAACTGTTCAATGTCGTTGATGCTGATCGTGCTTACTTTGGACAGAAGGATATCCAGCAGACTGTGGTGTTGAGGAGAATGGTCAGGGACTTGTTGATGAGAGTTGAGATCAGAGTCATTCCAACGGTCAGAGAAGAGAGCGGGTTGGCCATGAGTTCAAGAAATACCTATTTGAGTGAGGAGGTGAGAGATACCAGCAAGGAGATCTATCAAAGCTTGGAGAAGGGTAAGCAGCTGTATGAGGCTGGCGAAACGAACGCCGAAAAGATCATTGAGACTGTGAAAGAAGGGTTGAAAGATGAGCTGTTCAAGATTGATTATGTGTGTGTGAACGACAAGGATCAGCTGAAAGAGCTCAAGACTATTGACGCAAACGGTGCGGTGTTGAGCACCGCAGTCTATGTCACCGAGAACGGCAAGACTACGAGACTCATAGACAACGTTATCTTGTAAATACTACCATAAATACTGCTGTCTATCACCGAGAACGGGCAACTACGGTGACGTTATCTCGTAAATAAATATGCATTTCCTCGTATCAATGACGACTCTTCCCCTGGCAATCAGCTCTAGACATCGGAACACCCTTTAGCTTCTCATGTTTAACCTCCCCAACTCTGAAGTACTTGTCGTCAAACCACTCAACCCAGCCTGCGAGTCTCCTTCTCTCTTCGGGCGTGATATCCCTGATATCCCAGTTGAGATGATTCAAGCAATTCGTGGCGAACGCCCTCGCACAGTCCTTCCCTGCAAAGAATGAGTAGCTACCGCCTGGCCCATATGTACCTCTGTTGGAGGAAACGTCCCATACCGTCCCATTAACGGCGATGTAGATCGGCAATGTTGTGTCCGTGCCATTGTACAAAGATAGAGTAGAGTCTGTGAATGTCTGTGGCGTTGAAAAAACCAGATGTTTTAGGTAGTGTGGTTGGAGAAGCTTGCCATTGTAACCGAAGAACCAAGTAGACGTGGTAAAATACGAAGTGAGAAGGATTGTGAGCGTGAGACCTGAAAGCATACGAATGATGTCCAAGAAGGAGAAAGCGAAGCGGTCTTCTTTCGCGTGTTCAACGGGCGCCGGTGTCGCCACCGGCTGCTGGTTTGGTTTTCGGAGTCTGAGTGTGTTCTCCACGGCCATTTGTCACTGGAAACGCCGGAATAGTGTGGAATTGTAAACAGAGGAAGGAAGGAAGATGACACAAAGGGACATTCACAATAATTGGCGCGGGTGATGAGAGAGTGGCCGTACCGAGAAAAGAACACCCGCACACCACATCGCCAGTTTTGAAAAACTCTGAAGACACGATCAACATCACCATCGAAAACATAGCAAAGGAGAGGAGAAAAGAGAAGAAAACTTGATATTTTTGGTCAAGATGTTGTCTCCACGCCAGTTCATCAGACACTCCTCGTCGGTTTCCGCACGGCTGCCAAAGCTCACGCGCGTGCCGAACAAATTCAACTCCAAGCACTCAGCATCCAACGTCAAGCCAGCATACACACCGGGTCTTTACCATCATCCAGCTCCATCTGCCGGGCACATCGAGACCCCGGATGCCTTCCTACCAAGCAATGATCCACGTAAGGGGCTCGACCTCTCAGGCAGAGCCGCTACGCTGAAACCGTCGCTTGCTCCTCCCCTCAGCACACCACGCGAAGAGACTCGCAATCTCACTCCACAGGAGGTTGAAGAAATCAAGGCCCTGCGCATGAACGAGCCTGAGAAATGGACGAGAAAGGCACTGGCTGAGAGATTTGGCGTGAGTGGGTTCACAATTTCGCTCGTTTCCGATGCCAACCCGGAAAGAGCCGCGGAGATGGAGGCAAGATTGACGGAGATCAAAAGCATGTGGAGCGAAGGGAGACAGAAGGCCAGAGCCGAGAGAGAGAAGAGAAAAGTGTCATGGTACCGTGATGAGTGAAATATTGCTGGTTCTTTTGGTTATGAAACGATAAAATAAATGCATGTACATAGCGGCGTTAGTATCGTAGCCATGATGCTAGACCATGGGGGATAGCTATAGAATAGCATGGGAGATAGCTATCAGAACAGCATGAGATAGCTATAAAACATGAGATAGCTATGAAGCATGATATAGCGATTATCATGGGACCGCTATAAAAGTATGAGATAGCGATTAGTAATGAGAGCTATAGAGTAGCAATTTGTGCAGTCTATATGTTCTCCTGTACAGCGATCAATTGCTGACAAAGTCGCCAAAGTCCTCATCACTGGAAGAGGAGCCGCTCTGTGGTGTATGGTCCAAACTGAGCTTTTCAAAGCCGTCATGGATGTCCTTCTCCAGCTCCTCGTTGGCTTCCAAGGTTTCCCTCACTTCCCTCTGGAATGCCCTCATGGCAGCAACAAAGTCGTCAGCCTTATCCTTTGTATCGAACAGCATCCCCAGGGCGACTCTTTTCCCTTCAACATCGAAGATCACTCTGAAAGCTCTCCTTGAGTGTGTTTGCATCACGTTATTACCCTCAGGATCACACACAGCCTCCGCATACAGCGTAGAGTCGTCGTCGATGTAGAACTCCAACCGCGCCACTAGCGACGGAGCTGTGCCATCTGTAAACTCATCTTCCACAAAGCTCATGTTGCCTTTAAATGCTACTTTCTCCCACTTCCAATCGGACACGTCGTAGAGCCCATCGCGTGGATTGGGCCTGTACCGTGGCGGCGGGATGAGCACGAGACGTACGCTGGCGGTGAGAAGTATTTTGCGGATGCGGTCGGGCAGGATTTGCATTGGCTGTCTCATTGTGTGTTTATAAGGGTATTTCTATGGTTTCTTGCTGGCTTTGTGCGCTAGCATGGGGCTATGTTTCCGGTGCGATGTTTGTTTACAAGGTGGATGCGAAAAAAAACAAGTGCGATTAGCCGCCAGCAACTTCAACAACTGATGGGCGGCTAGATCAAAACCACACCAAGAATGGACCAGTTTGACGACGACGGTGGGTTTATCATGAAGTACCAACACGTTCCACACGATGCTAACAACATCACCAGATCTGCAGGATTACGACGATGTGGAGGAGCCAACTCCAGAAGAAGAGGCTCAGTTGGACGAGCTGACGCCCGTGGTGAAGAAACAGCTCACAGATTACACAGGCTACACCGACGAAGACGTCCGTGAAGCTCTGTGGTACAACTACATGGAGGTCGAAGCGGCCTTGAAGGAGTTGAGAAGTGAGTTCTTTACTTTGCGCCATTTGCCTCATATGACTAACGACCCTTTCTCGTAGAGAAGTTCAAGAAGAAGGCGGTAAAGGCGGAGCCCCAGCCGAAACCACAAGGTATGTATAACCACAGCACCCAGCAATTGATCAATCTCCGCTTTTCTTTCAGGGTGAAGGGAGGTTTTTGACTCTTTTTCTCAATCTCGGTTTCCTATCAGCTCTTCTGTTAACCCCCGACTCTTCCCAGAGAAAACCGTTTATTTGATTCTTTGTTCATGCCCTCTTATCCATTTTGAGATCTCGAGTTATTAACCGACCTTCACCGCAGCAAAGATGTCCAAGATCGCTGCGTTGGCCAAGGCCAGAACAGCGCAACGCGCACAGACCTCTACCGCAGACTCCAAAGGCAAGACCTCAGTGGACATCCTCAATAAACTCAAAGAGAAAAGAGATATTCTACCATCATCATTGGAACCAACAGAACAACGAAAGAGACCATCATTAGGTGCCCTTGCCAGTCTAAGGAATCGCAACTCCAAAGTGCAGAAGCAAGAACCATCACCAGAGCCGACACCGAAGGTTCCAAAGGACGACGACACCACCGCCAACCCGAAACAGAAACTCACAAGAAAACGTAAAACTGAAGAACCACTAATATCGATCCAACAAGTGTCATTCACATCACTGTTCCCTTCAACACCCACAGATGAGTTCTCTGCAGTATTTGTGCCCCCACCTTCAAAGAAACACCAGATTGATCATTCAGGACTGTACACGGTGTACACACCGACTAACACCACACTACTAGCTCAAATCAAGAAGAACTTCTCAAAACCATCTCCAGATGATGTTGCCCTAAATGCACAAAAAGCGGCGTTTGATAACAACAAGAAGAAACAAACTGAGCTTGAGAAGAAAGTATCTGAGCTGAGGATTTCAACCACCCCAAAGAAACCAACCAACCCTAAAACCCCAGTTGACCTCCCACAAGAGATTGCTAAACGTTCCCAGAAACCAACAACATCATTTGTGGTCATCGGACATGTTGATGCAGGTAAATCAACACTTACAGGAAGACTCCTACTTGAGACCAAAACTCTCTCCCAAGCCTCGTATAACAAGTTGAAACGTGAGGCAGACAAAGCTGGTATGTCCTCATTCTCACTTGCATGGGTGATGGATCAATCAGCTGAAGAGAGGGAACGTGGTGTCACTATTGATATCTGCACGGGATCCTTTGAAACTGAGCGTGGTTCATTTACTATTGTCGATGCCCCTGGTCATAGAGATTTTGTCCCTAATATGATAAGTGGTGTCTCCCAGGCTGATTTGGGTGTTTTGGTTGTTGATGCCAGTACTGATGCCTTTGAATCCGGGTTCAACTTGGATGGTCAAACAAAAGAACATACTATTTTGGTCAGATCTTTGGGTATCGATAAGTTGATCGTGGTAGTTAACAAGATGGACAATGTTGACTGGGACCAAGGGAGATTTGAGGAGATTAAAGGTTTGATGAGTGAATTCTTGAAGATGACCGGTTGGAACCAAAATATGGTCAAATTTGTCCCATGTTCTGGATTGAGCGGTGATAACGTTACAAGGCCATTTGAAGGTGATAGTTTGAAGAAATGGTATCAAGGTGGTTCGTTACTGGAGACATTGGAGACAATGCAACAGCCACATCGTGATTTCTACAAACCGTTCGTTATGCAGATTCAGGAGATGGATGCATCCAAATCTGAGTTTATTGGTCGTGTTGACACAGGATCTATTCAACCGGGTGAAACTGTTGCCTTCTCACCTTCAGGTGTTGCTGGTGTTGTTGATGCCATCACTTTGAAAGAAAGTAGAACAAATCTCGCTTTGGCTGGTGATACTGTCACCATCAAGGTTAAGAATGTGGAGCTTGATGACGTTCGCCCAGGTGATGTTATGAGCATTGTCACTTCCGAGGTTCCCGCAGTTACTAAATTTGAAGCCCGTATTGTGATGTTTGACACTGAAAAACCATTGCTTGTCGGTATGCCGTTTGTACTCTTCAGAGGTAATGTTCAACAACCTGCCAAACTATCAAAAGTTGTCACTGTTTTTGATCGTGCTACAGGTGAGGCTGACCTCAAGAAGAGAAAGGTTAAGCATTTGAGTGCTAAACAGTCTGCCTATGTCATTGTTGAATGTGAGCGTAAATTACCTATTCAACTGTACAAGGAGAACAAGTTGATGGGAAGAATTGTGTTGAGAAAAGATGGAAGAACCATTGGAGCCGGTATTGTGGAGAAAATCTGAGAGATTGTACAACAATACACCAATTTTGTAAATATCTACGATTTGAGATGTAAAAGATAGCACGTTATTAATGGTATCACACTTTTGAATGTCCAACATCTGAAACTCTTTCAACGGTCACCAGGTGTTCGTCACTCTTTGATGGTGATTCAGAGCCGGTTTCAACACTCTCATCAATGAGCACCTGACTCTGTAAAGCTTTGACGTTCTCCCTGACAGATTTTTGGTAAACGAAGAAGTAGAAGGAAAGAGTAGAGAAGAATGATACACCAAGGAACAAGATCGACATGGAGTAACCGTACTTGAATCTCGGTGCCTGGTTTGCAGGCCAGAGATAGAGGGTCAACCAAGCATTATTGGCATATGTTAACACAACAGCAGCACCGGTGGATATAGCTCTTTTCTCAGGAGACTGTGAATAAACTTCGGCAAGAAGAGAGATCAAGAGAGAGGTAACAGCATCTGAAATTGGAATCATGAAGAAAGCTGCGTATTTCAGTCCAGAAGACTTTGGCCAAACCTCAAGAACAATGTTACAGAATAGATCAACGACGATCTGGAAAGCAATGATGGGGCCTGGTTTCTGTGTCAAGTCCGACAGTTTGGCCCAGAAGATAACACAAAAAAGAGAAATGGCATTTCCCCCAATAGGAATCAGGTTCAGCTGTTCCACTGACCAGGTCTTCGAACCGTCTGGATTCGTCATGCTCTTTAAGTACAAGTTGAAGTACGAGAAGGCACTACAGAAAGCCTTCGGACAGTAAGCAGCCAAGAACAGCCATAATCTCCAGTCCAAGAACACCTCATAGAACTCTTTGGGTCTAAAACGTCTCTTGGTTGCCCTACCGGCTCTCTTCATTCTGAGGATTGCAATCTCACGATCATCATCATTCATCCACAGTTTAGAGCCCCCGTTCTCCGGAGTATCTGGGATGATGAAGTAGCCTGTCAAACCGACAACAATAGTCATGATACCGTTGATGACGAACAGCCATTGGAAACCGTGCAATCCATGGAGACCATCCATTGTTTTGTAAATGGCACTCTGTAAGAACCCTGAGAACATGTTACCAGCGTAGTAGGAGGATTGGAAAACGCCAATTCTGGTGGCGAGTTCCTCCTTGGTGTAGAAGTTCATGAGTGTGATGATTATCCCTGGCCAGCTCGAAGCTTCAAAGAACCCAATGAAGAAACGTAATGGATAAAGGTGTGATGGCGACTTAGCAACGGCGCACAGGGCGACAAGAACTCCCCAAACGACCTCAAAAGTACTCAGAACGTACCCAGGCTTGGTCTTATTCATCAGAATCTGTGAAGGGATAAGCGAAATGGAGTAACCAATCTTGAAGTAAGTGTCAAGCCAGTTGTAGTCCTTCCCTTTGAAGTCCAGCTCCTCTTTCATACCGGAAACATAGGCATTGGAGACGTTGGTTTGATCAACAGACTTCATGAAGTAAGCAACAATCGTCCAGGAGAGGAGGATGAAGTCCAGTTTGCGGACGAACCTCTTCTCTCTGGCAGATACATATGTTGTCTTAGGGAAGATACGGCGCCATAACGATGGCTGGGCTGGGCTCTCGTGCTCCTGATCAGAGACGATGATAGTCTCTTCTTCTGGAGTCGCCTTGGACATATTTGAGGCTGGAGGTGATATTCCATGAAAAGATTCTATACATGGTAAGCAATGGTAGTTAGAGCCAGTTATATATTCCAGGGATCCCCTTGGATCGTTCTTGTGGCTTTTAGTGAACTAAACTGTGGAGGTCAAAGAAGCGGAGCTCCGCTCTTGAGCTTTTATCGCAAAGAATCGGAGGTTGAATACTTCGGAAATCAACAAAGAGATTTACAGCTGTACTTATTACGGAAAGTTTAGCTAGTGCTTGCGGTGTTGTGGCTGTGATGGTTACGTTACTCCGCCAGAAGCACTCCGGCCATACTCCCTAATCGGGAGCTTCAAACTTGTCGTGGAGATATTACTCAAAGAAAATTCACTTCAGATTGTAATATTCCACTCATATCGGATGAATAAGCTGGGAAATCACATTGCAGCCAAATTCTTGAATATGATGATCTCATAGTGGTGGTGAATGACGGTAGTTTAACTACCTTAGAATGCGATTACATCTCTTCAGTATGAGCCTTTCGCTATCAATGTCGATTCAGATTCTGGGCTCGGCTCGTGAGAGTGGTTTGTCGTGTACTATTTTTTACTGCTCTTGACATATATATATATTTATATTTACTTGGTGATTACATTCTTCTACTTCTAGGATGTTAAATGAAATTGTGTTGATACTTGCAGAGTAATTTCAATCTTCTACACCATATAGAACCTAAAATGAGACTGTAGTGACTCGCACTTACACTTTCATTA
Organism: Petasospora mississippiensis; assembly: GCA_030581715.1. NCBI lineage: Eukaryota > Fungi > Ascomycota > Saccharomycetes > Phaffomycetales > Wickerhamomycetaceae > Petasospora > Petasospora mississippiensis. The sequence continues at coordinate 113,870 of JAKTVV010000018.1, read as the reverse complement.
TAGTCTTCCAATTCGTAGTATAATGAGACTGTACAAACTTATACCTACAGAGTAATTGATCCTCTACTTTCATATATGTAAAATGGAATTGTCTTGACTTCTACTCACAGAGTCTTCAGAACCTCACGTTTCTCCTTCCAGGCTTCCACTTTTGAATCATAATCCTCTTTAGACTCTCCATCCCAGACAACGTTATGGATAGGATGCGTCTTGGGGAAGAAAGTCTTGCCCTTTTTACCATAGATGTTTTCTCTGAACGTGCCACCTGGAACAGCATAGTCGTCCCAGAACAATCCTCTTTGTTGCAATTGAGGAACCACCAAGTCAACAAAGTCCGATAACGACTCATGGTTCACTGGGAAGATCAAGTTAAAGCCGTCAATGTCAACCTCATTAACATAGTTTTCGAACCATTGACCAATCTCCTCTGGAGTACCAACAAGTGTGGTAACATTTCTGCCCTTCTCAATGATTTGCCCTTTAGTCTGGTACTTACCTGACTTTTTGATGAAGTTCTGCGTAACAGATTGACCACCTTCAGTAGATCCAAGGATAATAGGCTCATCCCATTGGAACTTGTCCAGATCAACATGAGATTGAGCACCAAAGCTGATAGCTGCACCGTCTTTGAAGAGGTGTTCTCTAATCAGCTCAACCTTAGCTTCAGCGTCCTCTTTGGTCAAAGCAACAATCGGAGTAGCCATAGTCAGGATCTTAACGTCTTTCGGGTCTCTACCATATTGTCTAGCCAGATCACGAATAGCCCTTATATCAGCCTGTGCCTTGTCACGATCCCATGCGTTGATAAAGATGCACTCAGCGTGTTCCATACCAAGATGTTTCCCCTGTGAGCTTGTGCCAGCCTGGATCAACACTGGAACTTTCTGTGGAGATTGAGGTCTTCTGGAGGCATCAAAGCCTATAATCTCCTGTAAAGCTTTATCCACATACCCAGCTGCACGATCATATCTCTCCTTATGAGTAGGCAACGGGCCATTCAGTAATTGACGGCCAACAGCTGGAGCATAAGATGTGACGATGTTCCAGCCAACACGGCCATATGTAGCATGGTCCAATGACCATAGACGTCTACCAAACAGCGTAGGGTCCTCACAAATTGTAGAGAAGGTGATTCCAAAGCTCAGTGACTCGGTGGCCTGAGCCATTGAAGAAACAAGAACACCAGGGTCAATCTTGGGGATGAAGAACCCACCAGAAGCTGGTAGTTTCCAGTTGTTTGGGCCTTTATAGACGTCGTAATAGGCCAGATAGTCAGCAAAGAACAAAGCATTGAGCTTACCACGCTCCGCTATCTGGGCCAGTTCAATCCAGTAATCTGTGGTATTAAAGTCTGAAGACTTGTCATGTGGATGTTTCCACATGCCTGCGGTAATAGCCGGAGAGGCATGGATAAAGACGTTGAGGATCACAGGTGCCATATTATTCTCAGCCTCTCTCTTGTGAAGATGTGCACGTTCCCTTTTCGTATTATCTCTGATGCGATTTGTAGTGCTTATTTGAATAATATATATAAGTGAAGCTGTAGCCTCTATGAAGATGTGGCTCACCACGGAGCCACATGTTTGTATGCGGAGTGTCCTCCTTGGATTTCTCCGCAATATGGTACAATATAAGCTGTAGTTATTATCTAGAGAAGAGATAAAGACGGAAGAACCTCCGGTGTGGCTTTGATGGAGTGTTTTCCTCCCTTAGCTAAGCGTCCCCGATGCAAGGGGCATAAGCGGGTGCCATCTCCGCTGGAGCCATCTCTCTGAAACATGTGGCATTCAATATGAGTCACGTAGACGATGGAGATAGGGATTTATAGCTGTTGATTCTGCTTATTCTGATCTTCTACCTACTCATTTTATTTTCCCCAATCAGACAATATGCCAACTACTCTCAAGAAACCACGCAGAGAACAGTGGACCCTCTTCACCACTTCGAACACCGACAACCCTCTCCCAGGGTACTACAAACGTCTTGCACGCACCGCTGAGTCTCTCCATTTGCAAGGCCTTGTGCTTATCGATACACTTGTTGAACCTTCAGTCTTTATCTCTGCTCTGGGTGACTCCACACGCCATTTGGGGCTCATCATCGGTTACACAACCCAAGGGGAGCATCCTTACCTTCAATCACGTAAATTTGCAAGTCTTGATGAGCTGACAAAGGGGAGACTTGGATGGGCAAACACACCACTCCTGAAATACTCTGAGGAGTATTTCCTGGTGTTTACGGAACTGCTATTGTCCAGCTGGAGGGATGATGCTCTGATCAAGGACAAATCAAGTGGTAAGTGGATCGATACAGATCTGCTTAGACAAATAGACTTCAACGGAGAAACATATACAGTTCCAGGACCAGCACTGACCAAGCCAACACCTCAGAGATTACCGTTGGTTGTTTCTCTGGACACCGAGACCAAAACCTCAAGACTCCATGCTGCTAAGTACGCTGAAGTTGTGTCAGTTACAGGCGACACAACTGCTGTCGCTTCCACCATTTTGGAGATCAAAAACCTGGCAAAGAAGGTCTTTGCACGGTCTTCGAAAGCTATAAAGTTCCTTGCACAGGTTTTGGTCATTCCAGACGATCTGGATGAGTTTATTGCTCCAGTTTCAGGTTATGTGACCATAAAGGGGACAGCTGGTGAAGTCGCAAATGAATTGGAGTCATGGATCTCTTCAACTAACGTTAATGGATTCAATTTCCACTCTTCAACCTTGAAATACCTGGCTCCGTTGATCGAAGAGCTTCAAAACAGAGGTGTCGCTCAGACAAGTTATCTAGAAGATCGTACTACTCTTAGAGGAAGTATCAGCTCTGAAGGCTCGTTCCTTACAAGAGACCATCCACTTTATAATTATCGCTGGTTCAAAGGCCAGACACAGAAAGAGTTCGAAGAGGTGCTGCAGGATGGAAAATCTGGTGTTAAAGCCACACCAACAGGGTATCTATGAGTGTTATAAATGTTTTATGTAATTTGCTATGCGATCACATGTAGTCACGTGACAGTGTTTTTTTTTTTTTTTTTTTTTGCCTGACGCGTACAGAAACGCGTAACAACTAAACGCGTCATCTTCGCCGATAAGAGGCCATCAACTCTTCTGAAACCCATAAAAGAGCTACAAACCATACCAGATATGACACAGGATACGACACAACAGAAGATGCCAAATACCGAAGAACAGGCGTATCTTGATCTCTGTGAGCGCATCATCTCCGAAGGAGAACACCGTCCAGACCGTACCGGAACTGGGACTCTTTCCATCTTTGCACCACCACAACTTCGTTTTTCCTTGAAAGACGATGCTTTCCCTCTGCTTACCACGAAGAAGGTCTTCACCAAAGGCATTATCTTGGAGCTGCTGTGGTTTATTGCTGGCTGCACCGATGGTAAGAAGCTTAGTCAGCAAGGTGTCAAGATCTGGGAAGGTAATGGATCAAGAGAGTATCTTGACAGTCTCGGACTGACGGATCGTCGTGAAGGTGACCTGGGTCCGGTTTACGGGTTCCAATGGAGACATTTCGGTGCTGAATACAAAGACTGCGACACCGATTACACCGGACAAGGTGTTGATCAGCTGTCGGAAGTTATCCACAAACTGAAGACGAATCCGTACGACAGAAGAATCATCATGAGTGCCTGGAACCCACCAGACTTCCCTCAGATGGCTCTGCCTCCGTGCCACGTGTTCAGCCAGTTCTACGTCAACTTCCCTAAGGAGGGTAAGCCACAGTTGTCCTGTTTGTTGTACCAGAGATCGTGCGATATGGGACTTGGTGTCCCATTCAACATTGCCTCGTATGCACTGCTCACGAAGATGATTGCACATGTTGTTGATATGGACTGTGGCGAATTTATCCATACGATGGGAGATGCTCATGTCTACAGTGACCATGTTGATGCTTTAAGAGAACAGATCCAGAGAACACCATACGATTTCCCAAAGTTGAAGATCAAGAGAGACGTCAAGAGTATTGACGACTTCAAGTTCGAGGACTTTGAGATCATCGACTACAATTGCCATGGAAAGATTGCGATGAAGATGAGTGTTTAGATGAGGAGAATGAATAAATATGGATAACACCCTGATACAGTAATATCCCCAATTAGGCATAAATCGCGAAAGGTGTGTGGTGTCCGGGTGTTTTCATGTTATGGCTTAAGAAAGGCACTAACATCAACTACGATTTGCCCACACAACTAGGCTGGCACGGTTAACCGTTCACACAGCATGTCAGAAACCCAGGATCTACCCACACAGCCACCACCACAACAGGACGAGGACTCCGACCTCGATTTATCAGATGTACCCATGGAAGAGCATTCCGACTCCGATTTGGAGCAGGCTATCCATGACGAAGAATCGTATATAATGGACAAGTTGTTTGCACAATTACACGAGCTGGTTGATAATTCTACAAGCGATGACGATGTGGAAGAACCCGAAGAAGAGCTTGATGAGGAGGAACGTCTGAGACTGTTGATGGATCATTTAGACCCAGTGCAAATGTCGAGATATGAATACTATAAACGTACTGGTATCAACCGTGGATCTGTCAAGAAGCTGGCATATGCTGTGCTGAATCAGAGTGTTTCGAATAACGTTGCCATCATCGTTAGCGGTGTTAGCAAGGTGTTTGTTGGTGAGATTGTGGAGAAAGCTAGACAGGTTCAGAAAAGGTATAACAAGGCCAACTACCTGATCAAGTTGAACGAGAAGAAGGAGCTGCTGAAGCTGTTGAAGCAAGAGCAAGAACTGGTGAAAGACGAGACGACAATGACACCGTCACAATCGGCAAGGGTACAAGCCATCAAGGACGAAATCAAGAGAATTGACCTCAAAAACATCAACGAACAGGGCCCATTGCAACCTGAGCATATAAGAGAAGCCTGGAGGCTCTACCAAATGGAGAACCACAGTGTACCTGGTCACCAGTGGAGACTTCAAGGTGAGAGGGATGGCATGATGTTTAGATGAACTTCAAGTGATGTGCGATTTCCCACTCAAACCCCCAGTACCCCACCACAAGACAATAGTGTTGTAACAGCAGTCTCAGCTCCTCAATTTCATCCAGGAATTCCAGTCTTGAGATTCTCAGTCTCTCGTTCTCATCGATCCAATTGTTCAGGATGTCAAACATGTCGTTGATCTGGACGTTTGGTATGCTCAGCTCGGTCAGTCTCTGTTTATATTTCGGCAACGTATTGTACTCCAATAGCGAGGGCATCTGTAGGTTTCTGATCTTCAGATTCTCAACCATGACATTACCGAAGTTATCGTCACCGCCTATTGGGTCGTAGATGAGCAAGCACCCCACTGGTAAGCTCTCCCGTATGGCTTTGATGATGTCATTGGCGACTTTCGACTCAACGTAGCACAACATACACTCCGATATCACCAATGTTGGGGTGGTTTTATCACCCAGTTCGGATAAAAGCTCCTGCAACTTGTCAACTCTTCTCAGATCCATCCCGATGAGCTTATAATTTGCGGTGGACAGGGAGTTACCTAGGGAATCCCACCAGCTTTGTGAATCTTGCTGATGCTCAACACCAACATGCGATGATAGCACCGGATCTGTCAAGATGATAGCCTTCTTCAGCTTGGTTGTCTCTGGGAAGTCCAGCTCGATGTATTCGACGTTCGGGAGCGAGAATGCTCTCATATCGCTCCCTGAGCCTAGATTGATGATCCTGCAATGCCCATTGAACTTGTTGATGAACCTCTGTATAACCATATCGATGCTCTTTGTCCTAACATAGGTGCCCCGGTTGATGATGGGGAGCTTATTACTTTTGACAATGCCACTGAATACACGACGGTGTGACAGCTTGTTCTGATATTTCAGCAGCTTCTCAATGCCTTGTAGAAGTCGTATAGTGTGGCTATCCTCGAGATACGTCTTCTTGATAGCGTTGTAACGGCACGACAGGGCGTCGAAGTCTGTTGACCGGACAGACTTGTCCATGTTTGTGGTGGAGCTTAGTGGAATAGTATGGATGTACGGTGATGTTATGGTAATGTTGTGGTTATGTTAATGGTTTATAGTAATGTTGTGGGTTTTCTGGAGAATGTATTGATATAGTCGCCGGTTCGAATCCCAAACAATGCATTATATTTGATTCGAAGAGTTATGGGCTAGTTCGAATCTCACAAAAGGTATTATCAAAAAAGGTGTGACCTTGTTGGTTTATTATAGAATATCCTCGTTTTTATCATCCCATTGTGGGAAAGTAGATGTGGCAACTACACCACTCTGAGAAGTACATATAGGGGTTTGACAAGTCGGACTCTGAGCTTGGAAAAATGACCATCCTGCAAGATTACACGCTGCTTAGGCTCAATTATCTGCTGCTATCCGATTCTGGTAGCGACATGTCTTCACAGGATAAATTTCAAACATTGATGCTGAGTTGAACTCTGATGAGAAGTGATTGACTTGTTGCTTCAGTTCGGGGGTGTCCCCTAATATTGGCATGTCCTTCCTTCCTTTCAAGCGGTTTTCTCTTTGAAGCTTCTCTTTTCACATTTGATGATACCCTGTTATGTGCTATAGTCTGTTAGATTAATATAGTACACTGTTATGCGTTATAGTGTGGTAGATTAACATAATACATTATTATATGTTGACGATGCCATCCAGCCAGTCAAACGTTAATCATAGTACTTGAAAGTTCACGGGTTCGAGCCCCTCTGATAGCCTGATTCCAATATCCTCTCAAAGACATCTGCTGTCATTGTACAACACCTCATTGACATCCACTATCCTCATGTCGTACACCCCGTTAGTCTCTATCCAGCCGTACCGTACATCCCTCTGTACCACAGAGTCCTCGTCCACAATGCTATACAGCGAGTCCATTGGTATCGTCTCCAGCTCCATGTTCCACAGCTGTAATGCCAAATACGTATATAGCATTCCCATGAGAATGGCGCTGCTCACACTCAAAGACCACCATCTCGAAGGGTAGTAATAGATGCCCAGCCTGTTAAGGACATGTTTCGGTGTCAGAGTCCACACGATCCAGATGAGATGGAACAAAGACACCAGAAGATACATCCCGTAGCCCTTATACTCCGTCAACGGCGTCATCTGACTGGACACCGTGACGTCTGACTCCCTCGCTAGGATGTCCGTGAGTCTGTACTGCGGTGTTCTGTTGATGATGTCTTCGTACTCGTACATGAGCTTAGGTTTGGGGCTCTGGGAGTTCAGCGAAGATGTTGAGTACGAGTGGAACAGTGCCATTGTGTTGTGTTTTGTCTTCTGTGTCTTCCGTCTTGTATGCTTTCCCTTTTGAACGCTATGTTGATATTACGTTGACGTTATGTTGACGCTGTATGTTTTTGTTCACCTCTGATGATCCGTGTTTTGTGCTCTTCGTTATGCTCCTGTTGAGGTCGGCGTTCTTTGCTATTCTGTTCTCTGTTGTGTTGACGTTCTTTGTTATGCTGTGTTGCTGATGTTTACGCTTTTTTCGTGAACAGTTCCTCCATCAACAACAACAATGCACCAAGAGCAAACCCATAAAAACAATGGACATCCTCAATGCCTCAACAAACTACCACCATCTCGTGAGTGCTCTCTATCGCCACATATACGCACACTACTAACACTCTGAAGCTCACTGTCAAAGAGGTCCGCTACATAATCTTCACCACGAACAACGACCAGCTACTGCTGGAGGCAGAGATCCAGCTCAGGAGGAACCCTAAAGTGCTATGTGTGCTGTACTCCAAAGAACTGTGGACATTCGGCCTCAATGAGGACCCTCCAGTCCCAGAGACCCCGCTGGTGGCCTCAGAGATGAAGACTTTTGATCCACAGAGCATGTACAACGGCTCCAGTCTGGTCAGCATGCTGTGTTCAACGCTTATCAAGGCCATCAAGCGACAGCTGACGATCTCGCTCTCACTGCGAAACGAACTGGTCCCCTTTGGCAACTCGGCGCTATTCAAGGATAAACTGGTGCAAATTGAGCCGAAACTCGTTGAGAACGGCGACCTGCTTGTGTCCATAACAGCCAAGCCACACAGCTTCCAGCAATTGAGCGACGACAGTGAAGAATTCAACTCCAAAAACGTGATATACCTCATACCTTCGGGAATAAGAGCGTATCTGACAGATAGCACCATCGAGGAGTCCTCTATAGCAAAGCCAGTCAACGCTCAGCACATAGCTGACTCATTGCAATCGTTACACGGAATCCACCTGGATACAGACTCGTGTCATTGGGTGAAACTCGTGCCAAATCTCTCCCACTTGAACGGCATCACATCTCAACTCTCTGACTTCTTCAAGCCTGTCACGAACAGCAAGTTCTTGATCTGGCCGTTGGAGCTCTGTGTTGTTCAGCATGCTGAACAGCTGCGTACTGAGCAGTTGGACCATCTGGACCCGTTATCGCTAATTGACGACTTTCTGAAACTCAAGACAAGTATTTCGGATGCTCCTCCACCTACAAATGACACACCAATACTGGAGGAAGCCTCGCCGAGTCCGGTGGTTCAGGAAGTTGTCAACGATTGGGATGACCTCGACGATGAGCTCTTTGGAGACAACCGCGAGTCAGTCGAGGAACCCAAGGAAGATGAGGAGGAAGAAGACGATCTACTAGTATCAGAGCTTGAGCTGCTAGCAGGCCAAGAAGACGCACACGTTGAGGACCCATATGATATCCCATTGGACGAAATGACGATCCCTTCAACACCTTTATACGTTGATCCTGGTGCCCCACTGCCCGTCCAGAGTCCTAGGACCCTGAGGAAGAAGAGCATCTTCTCCCCTTTGAACTTCAACCCCATAATAAAGTCGAACGTTGATGATAAGTATGCTAATGGTGGTAAGTTTCATGTTCCAAGTGCTGAAGAGACGCCAGTGGAGAGTGGTGTTCCAATGCTGTCACTTGACATCCAAAGTGATGAGACTGACGATGACACCGATGATAGTGATATTGAGAGTGATGACACCAGTGATGAGAGTGATGAGCCCCAAAACATAAGCATAGAGGGCTCAATGGAGCCGGATTTGAAGAGGATGAAGACTAATACTCCACATGATATGACTGAAAGGGTCGCATCTCCAGGTGTTAACGGTACTCCAAACATCTTACCCTTCCTGCTAAGGATAATTCCACTGTACACAATGCCCAATCATGTGTATCTCGATACACCCGTGATCCCTACGGAAGTTATTGATGAGCTGGTTCAACAGATTACATGGGACGATAACTGTCTTGTTGTCCCTCAAGAACACACGTTTGAAGAGCTGAAATCTGAAGACTTACAAAGGTCAATTGCACAGATCTTCCCAGAGTTCCATCATAGGACACTCTCGGAATATACAGGCATTACGAAGACCAACATTGAGTCGCCGTTATCATCGTTCAAAGCACCAGACTACTCACAACCTGAGTACATTGATGAAGATAAGTCGTGTTTCATCATCTCACAACCAAAGGTCAAAGTCAAGAGATTGAATCAGGAGTTATCGATAAACGCAAGTGCTGTGCATCTATGGAATATGATGAGTTTTGATCCGTTGAAGCCTAAGGACTTCAGCGTCATGATGCTATCACCAAAGGAAGTCTTGGAACAATCAACATACTTCTTGGACTCATTGGCTCAATCGTATAAGAAGAGTCATTTAGGAGATGTTGGGAAGATTGGTGTTATCCCGCTTGACTTTGACGATTTAGAGACAAGTGCAATGGATTCGTTCAAGAATATTCAACAAACATTGGCTCAATGTCATAAAGATTTATTGATCATCATCCCAGACTATTATCAGGACCTGAGATCTGCAGTTGATATAGTAAAACTGTTTCATAAGCTCAAGAATGTCTTGGAGACAGTTAAACTACCAATCAAAGCTCACTTGAAGATCATCCCAAGCAGTTTCATCACTCATGACGGTGTCTTTTCGATATTGTCAATCAACAGATTGGCACGTCTCTGTCTGACCATCTACAATACGCTTGGAGATGATGTGTTCACTACTCTATCGAGTCCACCACCAACAAAGATTCGCTTCCAATTGACAGACCGGCCAGTGGCAGAGAAGATCTTTGCAGAGGACTATTTCATACACTTGGCTTTTGAGAGGTCTATCGATAAAGAGTGGTGTGTTGCCTCGTGGACTGATAACAAGAACTCATTCCAGAAGGTTAAGGCATTCAATGGTAACACCAAGAGTAAAGAGACATTGGAGAAAATTATGGATAAGATCTGGGAGATTACTCTGTCTCTATCCTCAGGGTCATCTGGAAGGAAATATCTGGTATTTACAAGGTGTAATGGTATGATCAACGATGATGAGTTGTTACAATTGAAGAGGATGTCATCCAAGTCCAAAGAACTGACGTTGATTGTCGTTTCAGTTAATCATGATCCAAGGCTGCTATTAAGAGCTAATAACCCAAGTTTCCCCTTCAACAAGTTGTTCAATGAAGATGAGAACTTTATCAATGTCACCTCAAGCAAAATGGATTATGCGGCTACGGTTGGTTCTTCTACAGGGTTGACGCCATATAACATCTTTACACCCCAGCCTATCAACTCTCCAGATCTATCAATAATTGGTAAAGCTAACGATTCCCCGGATGGCCGTACAGATGAAGGCTCCATCATCCAGGATATAAGTGATACAGTTTATGGCATTATAACGGACTATGCATCGCCATTGGCTAATACACCGGCAAGGTTGAGTATCAAGACTGGATTCTTGGTGAAACCCATCAAGCATAGTAATAACAAGCTCCAGACTTTTGAGATAAATCTGTTAAGCTGTCCGAGTACTTTCAACTCATGGGATTTGATGCATGAATTGTTGATCCAGTCAAGAAATCTGGCCACATTAGGTGAATTGTATGGTGTTTGTGACCCTTCAGACTCTTTGGTTCCTTGGCATGTTAAAGCCGTTGGTAAAGTTGTTAGATGTTTGATGCATATGAAAGTGGAGTCAAGTGAATAGCCGTCTAATCCAATCTGTAAGGGAACAGAGTCAGTGTATCGTATAAGCCAATCTGTAAGTTATCTATTGAAGTTGAAGTTTGAGCCATTCTGTAAGATGGTAGAGCGTAAAGTCATTGCAGTACTTCTCAACTTCACTATACCGTTTCTCCTCACCGATAGCAGCAGCAGCAATGATCTTCTTCTTTATTGGATCTGTGAGCACTGGTTTAGAAACACTGGTCCATAAGTTGAACAGCATTAACAATATCAGACTCATTCTGTTATAGTCATTCTTGAACTTCTCCAGCCCCCAGTCATCGCCATCATCACTCTCATTCAAGTCATAGTACTTATGGTGGAACGTTGTGTTCTCAAACAGTTTAAGAATATTCTGCAAATCATCTGAAAAGATGAATTCGTCATCAAGGTCATCTTGAAGGTTCTTGTATGTGGTGATCTGAACCAGACTATATACAAGCTGATTGTAAACAAACTGGACCTTTGAGTCTTCCAATTCGTCTTGTGTTAGTCTGAACCAGTGAATCAAGTCGTCAACGTCACCTTGTAGCAGCCTCAAAGATATTGAAGAGTAGATGTCGTCCTCTGAATTCCCCGTAACTCTGTAGCTGATATCACCAACTCGCAGTTCTGACCATTCACAGGCAAGATATGTCAATCTCTTGATGAACGGAACTGCATCTGACGATACGAGTTTGCCTTTTGGGGGGTATTTTGGTGGGATGAGGTGGTACGACTTGGCACATTGTGCCTCATTGGGAAAAATCGGATGTACCCCCTTAGAATCGGGAAGGATAACATCAACAAACTTCTTGGCCCAGCTGTGTTTCCCCAGCTGGCAGAAGAAGGAGTCCACCACCGTGGAAGAGATATATTCGTATCTCTGTCTTCTCGCTTTGTATGCCTCGAGATCAATGGCCAGGATATCCAGCACAAAGCCCAATACGGGCTCCCACATCTTCCAGGCGTATCTCTTACCAGCATCATGTGCTGTGGAACAATGCAATGCCCACCGAATAGCCTGGAATATGTTACCGCCGCACAGCGCAATGTCGAATCGCTTGTTCTTCAGTACTTCGTACGACTTCTTGTCCGTGGTGGACTTTATAACCTCGTCCTCGTCGATCACGTGATCCTCCTCAGCCTCCAGCTTGCTGAACATCATTTGCAGCTGCTTCTTCTGTGGTGACATTTCTATAGGGCTGCTGTCTGGCTGAGGAGTTGTAGTTGCCAGGTCGTCAATGGGGTGCGGGTCCTTCTCGTAGTACTTGGTGATCTTCAGTGCTCTTGATCTCAGCTCTTTCTCCTGCTTGTCCTTGAAGAAGTTGAGCGCCTCTATGAGCTGTATCTGTGCATCATCAAGGTCCTCTGGCAGAATATAGTGTGGATTGGGCTCACCGTCGATGACTCTCTGGGAATGGGAAGATCTGTTCTTCACGACGCCAATGATCGCTTCCAGAAGCGCAAGGGCTCTCGTTTGGACCGGCCGCTCAGAAACCGAGTTGCCGAAGTTGACACTCAGCAGATCGGCATTGTTGTATTCGCTCAAAGTCGCCAGGGTGAAGAGAAGCCTTATGACCAATGGAGCCGGACAGAAGAAGTGTGGAAGTTGGCTGAACAGGGTGCTCTCCAGTAGGACAAGCAGCATATCGTAGTTCCCAACGCTTATTATGGAGCCAATCAGCTCATTCTGCCTGTGTTTTACATCGAACATTGGGTGTGCTTTCCTGTGATTTGCTGCTCTATTGTGTATAGTTGAGGTATAATGGTGAACTTCGGATGACGCGTTTGGGGCACGCGTTTTATTTGGGGAAAACGCATCTGTGGGGGTTCGAACGGATTGGGATTCGGATAATCTCGGAACGACATGAACTTCAACTTCAACTTCAACTACATCAACTGCTTCAACTACAGCAACTATACAAGTCTTGAAGCACCCAACTACAACTACACTCTCTAGCTTCATGCGCCAGGAAACAAGCCACTGCTCAACAATACAACAACAGATATAGACATGGGCCCAAAGACATCGCCTACTAGCTGGCCAACTCTTGCATCAATACCAAAATCTACTCTACAGGAGAATCTGCTCTACTACACACAAGGCTCCCTGGGAATCGGTGAGGTCAACAGAATAACAATCCGTGTTCCCAAACCGGAAGGCACTTCATTGGAACACGATGCCATCGGTGAGTATGTATGGTTACTCATCAAGAACTCTGAACTCGACCTGTTACGTCCCATCTACATCACTGGTCCTTTTACGCTTTATGTTGATGTCACTCCCAACAACTACATCCATCTGAAGAAAGTTGATGAGCCTATCCAGTACGACTCCGATGTCAAACCGGGTCAATCTTTCAAGGCCAAGTTGTACTTCACCAAAGAGAGTCATATCAACGATAACATATATGGTTGGTCTATTGATGTTATATCGCAATTGGCCCTTGTTACTGGGTTCCATATTGATTATACCTTATCAATTGGATACGATTTACACCTTCTCAAGAAGACAACGCAGGCCACACCCGTGGCACCTATTGAGGCAACTCTGTTGACAACTTCGGACCTATGGTCCAAACCTCCACCACATCCAGATGAACCCGTACATCTGGTCATCATAACACATGGAATCTTCTCCAACACCGGTGCCGATATGCTCTACATCAAAGACCGCATTGAACAGATATCATCAAACACACCGCACACCAATGTTATGGTTCGAGGCTACATGGATAACGTTGGCAAATCCGAGAAAGGGATCAGGTATCTCGGTAAAAGGGTTGGTCGATTCGTTATACAAACTGTCAAAGACTCAACGTATAACATCAACCGAATTTCATTCATTGGACATTCTTTAGGAGGCCCAGTGCAATCGTATGCAATTGCATATATCACGTGGACCTCCCCCTCATTCTTCAAAAATATCATCCCTATTAACTTCATCATAATGGCAAGCCCAATGCTTGGTATAACAGAATTCCCCAAAGCTGTTCTTTTAGCATTGGATATTGGTATGTTGGGTGTTACAGGTAGAGATTTGACATTGCGTCATAAATTACCATCGATGAAGAGATCCAAAGAGGGAGTTTTGACTACAAAGCCAATATTGGAACAGGTGTTGTTACCTCCTGCTCATGAAGTTTTTGAACGATTTGTATCTCGGACTCTATATGCTAACGCTATCCATGATGGTATTGTCCCTTTAAGGACATCGGCTTTGTTATACCTTGATTGGAGAGGACTTGGGGATATTGAAACTTTGAGAAAGGAATACGATGAGAATTCAAATGCTGTTGCTGAATTACAAGAGTCAAGAGATGGCAAAGCTAATCGTCCAAGACATGGTACAGTTGGCGAGATCCCAAGTGAGGAGGAGGTTGAAGGTAGTCCCGTTGTTATGAGAGCTGATTGTTCGAAGACGTCACACCAAAAGCCCATCAAACGTAACACGAGCTTGGGTTTACTGAAGAAACCATCTTCTCTATTCACCGAAGCTTCCAAGAAACAAAAGAGAAAGAAGTTGAAAAAGTACATGAGAACTCAAACTGTTAAGCCACAAACCTCACAGGCCAGAGAGATACCAGAGTCGACAAGAGAGCAAGAGATAACCGATGAGGACGAAGAGACACATACAGATGATGAGTACCATATTCCTCCAGTTGCATCTACAATACTCACTGCTGCTAATGTGATATTCAGTCCTGAACCTTCACAAGAATACCTTACTGATCCCAAGTCTCGCCCACCATCAATATTTCACGATGAGGTATACACATCATCATCGCTACCGTCCATCCACTACAAACGTCATAAATTCAAGCAAATACTCACTGGTGATAAGAAAGCACTACAAGAACAGCTTGCAAGATCATGGCATGAAGGTATGAGTTGGAGGAAAGTCCTTGTAACGCTGAAACCGGACGCCCATAACAACATTGCAGTGAGAAGAAGATTTGTGAATGCATGGGGCTGGAGTGTTGTTGACCACTTAGTTGAAGCTCATTTTGGTCCGGAAGGTGTTGAAAGGGAGCTAGAGATGGTTAAGAAGCATCAGCTAATGAATGCAATTACGTAATACTGCAATCATGATTACATAATATATATGAGTGATTATGTGATAGCTTACGTAAGCGTTATCGCCGGGCCTCGGCGGTGTGGCCCGTAACAAACCCGCCTCCACATTCAAACGTTCCATCGTCTTCTTTGGAGGCAAAGGCCTTCAATCATTCCTCCCAAGCCCGTCTCAATCACGTGTTCTCCGTATAGAAAAGCATTGCTTCAGCAGAGAACGAGGCACCATCAGACGGACATTGGCAAGGATGGACTCGAAGAAGAGCCCGTCCGTACACACAGTTCGGAAGCAACGTTCACGTATCCTTGGTGTTCCACAGGACGATGTCAAGCTAGCAGACGAGACAGATGGCGCTTCCATCAGGTCAGAGGAACAGTCTGACAATCCCTTGGCTGCTAATCCTCCAGCTGCCGACCAATCAGCTCCATCAACTATTAATTCATCAGCACCCACGGCTAACGATCCTTCGCCATCAAGAAGGGAGAGCATGTGGTCGATCTGGCCTCGCAAGACGTCTCTTGATAGGCCTCTCACACAGCCACAAACATCTTCCACGGCGGTCTCCATCAAGTCTTCCAGCTCGGAGCCTGCAGAGCCGGAGCGACCAATTACACCAGAGCAGGACCAAGCCAGCATCCATAGTCGAGAGTCTTCAGACCGCAAAGCCAGCTGGATAGGCTGGAGGAAGCCGTCGCTGGTTTCGCTCAAGAAGGCAATCGACGAAGACGCTTTGAAAACCACAGATCAGCTGAAAGCTGTTGCTTCGGATGCTCCAAGCTCGAAAGACTCTTGTCAGACGGTAGATCTCCGCACGCCGAAGGAGCGTACAACTTCCTGGTCGCTCTGGAACAACGCAACAACTCCACCACAGAAAGAACGACCTTCGCTGTCCAACATCCTACTCTCTGGCAATGGGGAAGCTATTCTTTTCGAGCCTACAACTCACTCCAGCGGTCCCATAAAGCCCACAAGGAACGCTAACAAAGTTGTTCCCGAGTTCGAGAAGAGTCTCCCCTACTACAGCGCCACGAGCTCTATCATCAACAACATCAACAGACTGCGGTACACGCTTGGATTTGACGTGGAAGACCCGAAACACCTCTACCGCACGCAAACGCCGTGCACTTCTGTCAAGAAGGTGCTGATTATCGGTGTTCATGGGTTCTTCCCTACGAAGATGATACGACCACTCATTGGCGAGCCTACTGGCACTTCCATCAAGTTCGCTAACGAAGCTGAGAAGGCTGTGTGGAGGTGGGCGAAGAGGGAGAATATTGAGATATCAGTACAGAAATTGGCATTGGAGAAGGAAGGTAAGATATTCGAAAGGGTTGAGTATTTCTATGAAGTCATGAAGAAGTGGAAAGAGGATGTTAACTCCGCGGACTATATCTATTTCGCTGCACATTCCCAGGGTTGTCCAGTGAGTATCTTATTACTCTCGAGGCTGATCGAAGACGGAATCATCTCGCTGCAAGGTAAAAGGATCAGCTTGTTGTGCATGGCTGGTGTTAACAGTGGTCCTTTCTACGGTGTTGATCAGAAATTGATTGTTCGTGCATATTCAAGTATTGAGAACGACTCATTAATGGAGTTATTCCAATTCCAAAACTTTGATTCGGTGCATTCGAGGGAGTTTGTCCAGTCCCTAAGAACTGTCATTGCACAGAATGTAAAGATAACATTTGTTGGGTCCATCAACGATCAATTGGTGCCACTCTACTCATCTACATGTCTTCATGTACGTCACCCAAACATCTTCAGAGCAACTTATATCGATGGGAGCTCAAACACTCCAGATTTTGTCTCAAGAGCTGTTAGTATCGCTAACCATCTGCATAACATCGGCTTGAGTGACCACGGTGTCATCAAGGAGATCTCAAACTCACTAGGTGGTCCGCTAACAGGAGGTGGACACTCCAGGATCTATAACGATCCACAAGTTTACGATTTGGCATTGAGTTTTTCGCTCTACACGTCTGACCTCAAGTACCAGATCCCGTTACACTTCAAACCATATGCAATTGACAAACTAGGTACAAACCCATACCATCTTCCTTGGTGTATGAGAGGTTTACTCTTCGAAGCAAGGGCGCATTTCAAGGATGCAGACGAAGAGATCCAGAAGCTGTTTGAAGAGTTCGAGAACTGGAAACCGGAGACCAAGCAGTTGAAGGACATGAAGTACAGACTCAATGGGATCAAGAGCAAGCTATAGATATTCGGAAAATCTACGCCCATCCCATTAATTAATACGATGTAGATCGATCTGGGTAGGACTCTTGGCATATCCCGGTTCTAGGCTTTCGGGTGCGACGTGGTGCGAGGGAAAGCACCGGGATTACCTGGGAACAACCTCAATTCCACCAAGCTCGGCCACTACAGAGCATCAATTGACCTTATCAAGCTGGCTTATCACACTTTCCGCTGTTATAAACATCCGAACCAGGCTACAGACCAAAGGCTAGGAGAAAGCGGAGAAGCCAAGATGTGGCGCATACCAGAATTCGCGGAAATTTCGATCAACAGTTTTCGCTGGACAAATAAAAGGTTACCATCCGCTCCACCTTCAAAGGCAAGCCAAAAGGGCCACAAACGCAGAGAAATCGCCCGCCGCCAGCCCACCAGAATTGCAGCGGAGATATCACTGCTTTACCTAATCCTCTCCACCAGCTCGCTTTTTTTTGACATTAGCCGCCCAACGCTTTCGCCGTATTGTACCACAATACATTTGCCGCCCAGCTCTGCCGCCCAGCTCTGCCGCCCTATCAGACTTTGAAAGTAGCCGCCCAGCTCTTCCATTATTCAGTCTTATAAGGAGCCGCTCTGCTGTCCAACTCTTACACCGCCCAGCTCTGCCACCCAGCTCCATCAATAATGGGAAACTCCTCCTCCAAACAGAAGGACTCGCTCAAGTCGTATCCCTCGTTCACAAGATCGGATACACAGAATTCGGCCAAATCGTCTCGCTCGGTGCGTTCCAGAAGGTCTCTGTCACGTGAATCTGACGCGTCGTCTTCTTTCAAAACAGCAGCAGACTCACCGTCGATATTGCCCAGCAACTCAAGAAAGAACTCAAGCAACAACCCATCATCCGGCAATGCTATTGTGCCGCCCAATTACACTTATGAAGGTGAACTACCAACGCTCAATGTTACGGCCCCTGACGGGCTCAGTCTCAATCTCCCTCCGTCAATGATGCAGGTTGAGCCGAAACAGCCCATCTTGAGAAATAACAGTGATGCCCAGGACGACTTGTTGAATTCTGTTCGCCAGGGCGATTCCCAGCCCCAAGTTGATGGGCTAACTATCAATACGGCGTCCACACCTGGGGCTGTCGATATCCCACCAACAGCGAGTCGGAAATCTTCATTCTCAAATTATGCAACGCCATTCCAATCCCCGGTGCAAAATAAAAGCACAGTGTTGAGTGGTCAAGGTGGAACTATTGACATTGAAGAATTAATTCAAAGGTTATTGGATGCAGGTTATTCTGGGAAGAGAACAAAGAGTCTCTGTCTCAAGAACTCCGAAATCGCACTGATTTGTGCTAAAGCTCAAGAGATCTTCCTCTCGCAACCGACACTTTTAGAACTCTCCCCACCGGTGAAAATCGTTGGTGATGTTCATGGACAGTTTGGTGATTTGATAAGAATGTTCACCAAATGTGGATTCCCACCCGCTGCCAACTATTTATTCCTAGGTGATTACGTTGATCGTGGTAAACAATCCCTAGAGACCATCTTGTTACTCTTGTGTTATAAGATCAAATACCCGGAGAATTTCTTCCTTCTGAGAGGTAATCATGAATGTGCAAACGTCACAAGGGTTTATGGGTTTTACGATGAGTGTAAACGTCGTTGTAACATCAAGACGTGGAAGATTTTCATTGATACTTTCAACACATTACCATTGGCTGCAATTGTTGCAGGTAAGATTTTCTGTGTCCATGGTGGATTGTCCCCAGTTTTGAACTCAATGGATGAGATCCGTAACGTGAACAGGCCAACAGATGTTCCAGATTTTGGGTTAATTAACGATTTACTTTGGTCAGACCCATCGGATGCTTCTAATGAGTGGGAAGATAACGAACGTGGTGTTTCTTATTGTTTCAACAAAGTTGCCATAAACAAATTCCTCGCGAGGTTCGGATTTGACTTGGTTTGTCGTGCACATATGGTTGTTGAGGATGGATATGAGTTCTTCAATGATAGGTCTCTTGTCACAGTGTTCAGTGCCCCAAACTACTGTGGTGAATTTGATAATTGGGGTGCTGTTATGGCCGTTTCAGAAGAATTACTTTGCAGTTTTGAGCTTTTGGATCCATTGGATTCTGTTGCTTTGAAGCAAGTTATGCGTAAGGGTAAACACGAAAGACGGATTGCTAACCTTGCATCAACGGCTTCGGGCAGTAATCATGGAAGTTTCTCTGCTGTTAATTGATGAGTTTATGAGAGTGGATATTGGTCCCACAGTTTTTCTATTCCTTCTACATGTAAGGGGTATTCAGTCCTCTTGGTGTTCTTTTTTTTTGCATCTTCAGTTCATTATAAATACTTTTCCCGATAGTGCATCGGCATGTCTTTTCTTTTATATATACAACTCCAACGGTGATGAGGAAGGATGAGATAACAACAAAAACAAAGTTATTTTCACGGTTTTATTATGCTTTTTCTCTTTTATTCAGGACGTTGCTTAGATATCTCTGGTTGTATACCAATGAACAGTGAGAGTTGCAACATCTCAATTATATCAACTTATACGGTTCAAACCTGCGTAGCCCTCTTAACTTCCTCCTGGTACCTCAGGATCGCCACCATTACACTCTTCTTGAGAGGTTCCAAATAGGACTTGGCCAATACCTTACTGCGCTCATCCTTCACGTCTTGGACCGCCTTTTCGATTCTCTCCTTGGACTTCTGTAAGCTCTTGTACAAAGTGTTGATGGTGCTGGCCTGTGATGGATCACCAGAGTTGAAATGCAACCAGAAATGTCTCAAGAACTCCACAGACGTTCCGTGTGTGATTCTTAGCGACTCCAACAGATTTGAATCAAACGTTGGATCAACTTCATCAACAACTTGGTGAGTCTGTTGCTCTTCAAAGGACCTGTACACCTGCCAGCTCTGTTTGGACTGTTTGGAGTTCATTCTCACAGAGTTGATGATGTCCTGGGAAGCCTTATCGATCTTCGGCTTTTTGGATTCGTTGTAGATCTCTGAGAGGTCGATCTTTTCCTGAAACTGGGACTTGATCGCATCGTTGTACTGGATGTACTCTTGTTTCGTAGGCAGCCTTTTCCTCTTGTTGGACTCTGTATCCTGGTTGATGTGGATCTCAGCATACTCTGTTATGTGTTGTTGCTCCAAGTCATTGAACAAGAGCTCTTCTCTCACACGTTCCATCTCAAGCTCCTCTTTCGACTTCTGGAGGTCTGGCGTGGACTGTCGTGAGTACTCCATTTCTAAACTCTTCATCATCTTGTGGCTCAGTCTGTTCATGCTCTTCAAGACGGCCACAGTCTCAGGCATAGCATCAGCTCTCATCGTAATATCTGGCCCGTTTCCCTTCTTTGTCGAGTCGTCCTGGAGATTTCCGTCAATGTCGATGGTTTTGCCAACTTTGTGGTCCAACGTCTCGTCCTCGTGCTTCTCGTAGTCGATGTCCATGTTGATGTACTTGTCCAGAATGACATCGCCTCTGACATTCGTAGCAATCTTCTCGCCTCTCAGCTTTCTGAACAGCTTGGAGCTGAAGAACCGAGACCAGAACTCACCTTCACTCAGCCTTGGGACGTTATCATCGTACGCTTTTCTCACCACCGGATACTGCTCAAAGATCACGTGGATCTTCTCTCTGGTAACACTGACGTTGACCTGGTTATCAGCAGTGGCCGTAGGCTTGATCGTGCTCAGCACATTGAATGGGCCCTTTTTCTGCGAGTTTGATAGCGCAAATGCTCGCAGAAGATGAACTCTCGTCTTCCAAAACTCGTCTGAGTCTAGGCCCTGCTTGATGACAGCTTCCTGAAACGTCGACATCAGTGCCTTGTCGTTGACCAGCAGCTTCTGCTGGAGCTCATGGTTCTTCAGCAGTTTCTTGGTGTCCAGGGCCTCGTCCAGGAAAGAAGTGTTGATCAAAGGCTTCTCCGAGTCCTTCGGTGTGCCCTTCTTAGAGGTCTGGATCGCAGTCTTGTTACGGGCCGCAATCTGCTGGAGCGACTCCTTCACGTTGTCCATAATGAGCCTGTTGTTGAAGGAGAACACCTGGTTGACAGGCTCGTCGTTCTGGGTCTGTTTGGTGACAATCTTCAGCATCATCTTCTCCGAGGTGGCCGGTGTTGCTTGTAAGTGGACAATGGTGGACAAGCTGATCTCAACCATCGCAGCCTCATCGGCTGCTCTCCATTGCAAAATAGGTGGGAACCTGTCCTCGTAGATCGTCAGAAGACCAATCTTCTTCTTGTATATGGCAGCACCAGACACCAACGGCGTTGTATTGAACGACATTGTAGATGTTTTTGTGCTAGTGGCGAGGGCTCTGGACAGGGAGGCTCAATTTGATGGGAGTGGCTGGTACAAGAACAATTGACTTGTTCAAATGTTTTCACGTGACTTGTTTCCTGTATGAGTCTGAGATGTTCTCCTGGTGTCTTTATATTAGAAAAGCTGTAGGAGCGTGTGAGAGCTCAGCATCCTTGGAACATAAGTGGCGAGTGCCCCTACCGTTTCGCGAATTTTCCGCGAATGCATTTTATTCGCGAACGCTCTCTCCAACGTATACGTTCGAGACGATGAGCCTGTGCACTTTTACTTTAGTATGCTGTATCAAACAACACAGAATGGAGGCTAATCTCGACCCTGTTGAGCAGGAGCAGACATATGTCCACACCGTGTACAACGAGATCGCGTCGCATTTCTCCCAAACGCGATACAAAGTGTGTATTCTCTTTTTTTCCTGACTCTACAGTGAAGAAGCTAACAAACCACCAGCCGTGGCCCATTGTTGAGGAATTCTTGAAGAGTAGACCAAAAGGAAGCGTAGGAATCGATGTTGGGTGTGGTAACGGTAAGTACCTCGGTGTGAACAAGGACATCTACGTCGTCGGGAGCGACCGGTCTGACGGACTGATTGGCTGTGCTCGGGAGTTCGGTCATGAAGTTATGGTAGCTGACGGTTTATCTCTGCCACATCCAGATGGAAGGTTCGATTTTGCCATCAGTGTTGCTGTCATTCACCACTTCTCCACGCCGGAGAGACGTACGGAGGCGATAAGGCATATCCTGGCGAAGCTGAAAACTGGTGGTGAAGCTCTGGTGTATGTATGGGCTTTGGAGCAGGAAAAGAGCAGAAGAGGTTACAAAGAAGGTGATCCGCAGGATGTGCTGGTTCCCTGGGTGATGCAGAAAAACAAGCCTAAGCAGCCGAAGAAACCAAAGCAGAAGAAAAAAAGAGGTCCTACAGGTGAGGAAGTTGATACCAAGGTGGAAGAGACCTCCGTTGCAATTACAGAGGAGACAACTGAGCAGGAAGCTGATGTAACAAAGTACAGATACTACCATCTGTACAAGAAAGGAGAGCTTGAAGAGAATGCCAAGAATGCGGGTGGTGTAGTTGTGAGGAGCGGGTACGAGAGAGACAATTGGTATGCAGTTGTGAGAAAGGTTTGAGCCAATGAACGAAGGTCGCACATGAAATGTAGTACAGCTTTCACACCCTGAAGAGGCCCCTCTCCTTATTACGCTTCTTCAAGGGGCTGATTCCACCGAGTGTGTCCATCAACTTGACCCTCTTGAGAGGACTGAACTTGAGGTTCTCCTCTTCAACGTCGTCCTCCTCGATTGGCTTGGTTCCGATCTTTCTCTTCCCCTTCTTACTAGCCTTCACGGCAGTAGCATCCCCGTTTTGCTTCTCTCCTTTAGTTTCCGGTTTTTTCACTGTCGCAGCAAAGAAGTCTTCCTCGTCGTCATCATCATCGTCGAAAAGGGACGTCTTCTTCTGCTTTGTAGAGCTAGAAGCACCTGCTGACTCGTCTGCGGAGATGAGATTCTTGAGGCCTGAGGATCTCTTCGGGTTGTTCTGTCCTAGTTTGAGCGGAGACCGAACTGTGCTGGCCTCTGGTGTGGACTGGGCAAGAACCGGCTTGGCAGCCGGTGTTGATGATTCCAGCTCCGGATGAGAGAGCTTGGACTGGGCCAGTGATGACGGCTTCTGTGGAGAGGTTTGGCGTCTGTTGCTGAGGAACGGCGAGACGGAAAAGTTCGATGCCATGGGTCTCTTCATTCCCAGCTTCTCGCTCTGTTTGATTGGTGTAGGAACAATCTTGCTGGGAGACAACAACGAGTTTGACGGCGCAAGCGGCTTCGTAGGAGACAGAGCCTTCTCCTTGTCCTTCAAGTTCTTGATGTTCTTCTTGGCGATACCAACTTTGCTCTCCAGAGCGGCATTTGCCGTGGCAAGCTCCTGAAGCTTTCTCTGCGACTCAGCCTTAAGCGCCTTGTACTGCGACGTCAGCTTCTGGTGCTGGGCCTTGAGCGTGGTGTTCTCCCGCTCAATCGAACGCTGATTGGTGGCCTTCTTCTTCCATGTTTCCACCTCGTTGCTCAAAATCCCGACACGACCTTCCAAGAGCTTCTTCTCGTGCTGGATCTTGGACATGTCCTGCTTCAAGGAGGACTTGTCCTGGGATTCCTGGGCCTTCTTGGCCTCTAGCATCGTCTGCTGGGTGAGGATCGTCCGCAAAAGAGCCGCTGTTTGAACTAGCGCACGGCGACTCTCCTCAGAGCGGACGACATCATCAACACGTTCTTTGGCGTGCTGGTACGCCAGAAAAGAGGCCGCAATCTGCGTGTCCATCGTGTTCGGGTGTGGGTTTCCGCTTGGTGATAGAGGGATTGGGGGTTAAGTTCTTTGTTTTCTTTTCAGGCGGGAAAAGGTAAACAAATGTGGCGCGAACCGAATGCCCTCGGAACTGCATGGATGGTGAATTCCGAGGGTCGGGCCAAGGCGCGTTCGTTCTCTCTTTGAATGTGATATTACACTTCGGGATCTTTGTAGAACCCACTAAAAACCACACAATCTTTGCAAAAAGGCCAGCCAATTGCACATAATGAGGCTTTCTTTGAACTGGGCTGTGTCGGTGTTTCTCTTCGTAACGCGTGCTTTCTGTGCGTTGTCTGCCGAGGAGCTGCTCCAGCACCAAGGCGAAGATGGCGTTGTACGCTTGAACGATCAAAACTTCATGCAATTGCTCAGCGGCCCTCGAGACTACTATGTTTCCCTTCTTTTCACAGCTTTGAGCCCCGAGATCGGATGTGGTGTCTGTGGCAAGTTTGAGCCCGTCTACTCCAAGATTGCTCGTTCATATCTGTCGTCTAATCCAGGTAAGAATGCCGTCTTCTTCCTCGAAGCAGACTACTCTGCTAACCAAAAGGCGTTCCAGACACTTCAAATGCAGCAGGTCCCAAGACTGTGGCTCTTCCCACCTGGTTCCGAGCTCAATTACAACATCTCAAGTCCACATTTCCCGTACAAGATTGGTGATAAGGCCCTCACCGATCCGCTCGATTTCGCAAATTTCATCTCCAAGATCGTCAACGTTAACATTGTTGTTCAGGAGGACTTCGATCCTCTGCAATTCGCCCAGTACTTTGTGGGCACTTTTGGAACGGTCTTCCTGCTAAAGAAGAAAGTCCTTGCTCGTCTCGCTAGAGGCGCCATCTTCCGTCTCGTATCAGTGCTATCGATATGTATTTTAACCGGTGGTTATATGTTCACGGTGATCAGAGGAATCCCATTGATAGCCAAGGATGATAAAGGTGCATTGATGTACTTCAGCGGTGGTACGCACTGGCAATTCGGCTTGGAGACATTCCTCATTGCCGGTATTTACATGGGCTTCACGGTGTTGATGGGATTCTTATGTGTCAAACTCCCATCGCTCGAGGATCCAAAGTTCAGACAAGTTGGAGTCATTTGCACTTCAATCGCAGTATTTTTGTTGTTCAACAAGCTGACCAACATCTATCTCATCAAGGATCCAGGATACCCATATGCGCTTGAAAAATTCTTTTAAACCAACTGCATTGCACGCTTCATAGAGTAATGAGTTATCCATGTAGTACAAAACCGGCTCAATAAAAAACGTTCATTAGCTTCGTTTCAACAACAAATCATTCAGCAACAGCATGAGTGTTATATGTTTGACTAACATTGGCAAATACCCGACCTCTCCCCCTGCCACGACCTCCTCTACCTCGACCACGACCTCGACCACCTCTAGCGCGTGTGCCGGAAATTGTTCCATCTCGTTCCCCTTCCTGTTCAGTCGAGGCTTGTGTGTCTGCTTGAATTGGGGTGTTATCAATGGATTTGCCTTTGTTTGGTGGTGCAGAGCTCTCTGTATCTGGTGATGATCCCGTTGATAGTTTTACAGATCTGGATTCCGTTACACCGTCGGACTTTTCAGTTGAATTCTTTGGTTTCCTGGATTTCTTAGGTTTGAAATTCTTAGCGTCTGGGATGGACTCTGGAGACTCTGAAGACGGCGTAATGGACTGGGACTTTTTGAAATCCTTCTTGGGAGGTTTCCTGGACTTTGGTGGTTTGGTTTCCACCTGATCATCCTGAATGTCGTCAGAAGGCTTAGAGTCTAACTTCTCTTGTGCCTCTCTGGCCCTCTTTTCCAGCTTCTCCTGTTTGATTCTCTCCCTCCTCAATCTCTCTCTCTCTCTTGCTTTCTCCTTCTTCAGTTCAATCCTCTTCAATTCCTCTGGTGTTCTCTCTTTGACTTCTATTGTTCTCGGAGAAGCATCATTCTTTGCAACAACTTCGTCCTCTGGCTTCGAACCCTTCTTGGTCTCTTCAACAACAACTTCCTTTTCAATAGATTTTGGTTCAGGTGATACCCTTGTTCTCTTAGACTCGACATGTCTTCTTTTCAAGATTACTGTCTTTTTTGACTCATCAACAGCCGGTGTCTTCTTCTTAGAATTGAATGACGTTTGAGATGTACCATCGGTATTGAGACCCAAAGGATGTGGTTTGGTTGTGGACGCAACATTTACCACGGATGAGAGCTGTCTCCATGCTAGAACAGCTGGAGGTTCTGCTGGTCTGAGTTCGGTTTTCTTATCGTCTGTACGACGAGAAGGTGTTGACCCCTTCTTTGTAGAATCTTTTGGTTCTTGGTGTTTTTGTTGTTCACTGGGGTCTTTGATGTCAGTTTCCCCCAATGTTCTGTAAGTTGTGCTGTTGATCTCAAGGGCTTTGAGCTTCTTCTCAAGTTCAAGTTCTTTGGAAAGGGTATCCACTGGTTTGGCATTTCCGAATGGGTTGAATTTCTTTGGTGGTGGTGCAGGAGAGGGAGGGTGTAATGGCGGGAGTTCGTGTGGGGCATGATTACGTGAGATTGGTGGCTGGTTGTGATTGACTGTGTTGGGTGGGCCATTTCTATGGAGAAGTGCCGGTGGTGGTCCCACTGGTGATTTCATAGCCCTTTTTCTCTGGAGTGACAGAGAAGGGTCATCCGATTCAGGTATTCCCTGGTTGACATCGTTGAACAGCTTGAAATCACCAAAGTCCGCCGGTTCGACGGTCAACTTACCCAGGCCTTTCTCAATGAAGATATCTGTCCATTTGAGCACTTTGCTGTAGTCTGCAGCGGTTTGGAGCTCCACAAAGGCCGACTTCTTTCTCTTATTGAGCGCCTCCCTCGGTTGTGGAACGAAGTTCAGTCGCTCGTAGTCAATGTCCCAAAACAGCTTGAACTTGACAAACTTCATGAAGCGGGACTCGAAGAGCTCCTCGATGTGCTCGTTGCCGAAGTAGCTCGGGATATTGGTGATCTTGACGATGTATGGCGGGCCAGATGGAGCTCCATGGAAGCTCTGTGGCGGCGGTCCTCTAAACGAGCCCCGGGGAGGCATGTTCCCAAAAGGGGAAGTGTGATGGGAGTGGAATCCATCATGTGCTGGTCTGTGGCTCATCAACGGAACGCTGATTGAACTTGGGTCAAAGTCATCGTCAGCCCAGGTACCGCCAAATGCTAGCTGTTGTTAGTTCATCTCTTCCAGATCCACGGCCACGAGGAGGGGGTTACATACAGTCATCTTGAATGAATTCTTGGAGACTGAGCTTTTTCTTAGAGGCTGTTTTGGCGTTAGTCAATGACTCGTAATTGTTTATGGCTATCATCAACAGTTATCAGCCAGCAAATTAGCCGCCAGGCCGAACCAGCGGGCGCTTAAGCAGGGGAACGTACCCATAGTATTTCAACGAGGGATTGAGATGTTTTAAGTCTTATCCGGTCCGATTGATAGCGTTGTTGTCCTAGAAGCGTTACTTGTGAGCTGGTCCTTCGTTATGGCTTTGTGTGTTTGAATGAAGTGTGTACAACAAAAGCGCGGGTCGTATTGTTGACTTCCTGTTTGGGAATAGTATACTAAATTTGCAGTATGTGTTGAAATTCGGCGCGAAACTGCCAAATGCGGAAAAGATTTTCACCAACGGTTCGAAACCTCTCCATTGGCGCATAAATTACAGGCGACAGGATGAGGCAAAGGAAACAGGCCCGAATCACAGGGAAGCTTCTGCATAGTGTGTATCGGTTTTCCAGCAATTTGGGGTCTCAGACAGAGCCGGGTACATCAACTGAAAAAACAGCTAGAAATGTCTATTTGGAAGTCAAGAAGCAGAGTGTTTTTTCCCAGAAAAGAGAACAGTCACACCCAGCTATCTAAGTACTCGACACAGTGTTATATTTGGCAGCCATATGTAATGGAACCCCTTCGAGACGCGCTCCGCTGTGGAGTGGACGCGTAGCGACGCGTCCCCGTGCGCGTCTTTGTTTACTTCACGCACCTCCACGACACAACAAAGGGGGAGTAAAGGGGCAACGAGCATTTTTATTGGCAATTGTACGCTGAGCCACGCTGCAATTGCATGTTGTAATGTCTAGCTAGAACGCTCCATAAGGCACCATAAATGTAAACACTCCTGTGGGGCTCGGGGAGCAATTGGTTCTCCGGCTGTTGAGGATAACGGGCCCCTTCCACCGTAGACAACTTCTCAAAATATTCCTGAAACTTCTCTTGCATCTCACAAACCCTGTTGTCCGAGTTTATATAAACACCACAATCTGCCGAGAGCCATGCCCTCCTACGTCTCTGTTAAGCAGAGAGTCCACGCTTGGAAAGACACTAAGAATACCAGGAAGATGGGAATCTTCACCAGACACGC
This sequence comes from Petasospora mississippiensis, assembly GCA_030581715.1. Lineage (NCBI taxonomy): Eukaryota > Fungi > Ascomycota > Saccharomycetes > Phaffomycetales > Wickerhamomycetaceae > Petasospora > Petasospora mississippiensis. The sequence goes on along the minus strand of JAKTVV010000018.1, from coordinate 85,574 downwards.
ACACCAGAAAAGCGTCCACTCCGTCACCTCGTCTATTGACGGGAATCTCACTGTTCTGGACCCACCAGTACTTAACGGTGTTCCTTACTACGCTCACCCTGGCTTCTCCCAGCCTGAATTCAGCTCCCTTTACTCCCAGAAGTCAGCAACAATGGAGGTTGCCTCACAAGAGTTTGGAACATTGGCCCAAAAACATGCTGTTCAGTTTACTCTTCGTGCCAACACCCAGGAGGCCACACCGGATCCGTCTCCAACGGAGAGCCAGTTCAGCACCAGAAATAACTACGCCTTTGTCTCTGTTGGTATCCAGGCTGAGAAGGAGCGTAACCAGATCCTGGAGGACCAAGTCAAGATGCTTTCACAGCAGGCTGCCTTGGCCCTTGATAGACTATCTGAAGTGTCCAAAGAGAATGAGATGTTGAAGGAAGAGAACGAGAAACTCATCAAGAAGGCTACCCGTTTCTCCATTGTTCGTCGCCAGGGGTCCACGGCGTCCACTGAAACCAGCACAAGCGTCTTCTCCAAGGACGGATCCACAATGTCACAGGCCACCTCAATGACGTCTATCCAGTCACACTTGAGACGCTCGTCCGTCTATTTAGATGAGATTTCTCATAGTTATGAGAAGGAACTGAACAACTTCAAACAGCAACTTGTTTCTGCTACTGATGAGCTGAAACGTGCAAACGAGGAATCAATACTCCTCAGAAAGGAACTCAAACAAAATGAACACACAATCAGTCATCTCAAGAGCCAAATTGCTCAGTTGTCAGATACATTGGAACTCGCTGATGTCGAGCATAAGAAGGTCTGGAAGCGTCTCATGACGAAGAACAAACAGAAAGACGTTGAGATCGCTTATTACAAGAAACAGCTTTCTGAGCTAGTAAAACAGTTGATGGAGAGACAGGAGAAGGACCTGAAGCTTAGAGAGAGACTCCTCCAGTATGATGAGTGTAAGTCGGGCATCCAGACCTCCAGCACTTTGCTGATGACTGTGTGATCGGGACATGTGGGCAATTGATTGGACTTTTTGGTTTTTAATGAATTTACGACACTTATTATAACATGGTAAGCTCTTTTTCGGTCTTAATTATTACATTGGACCTCTGTGTCCTATATAGAAACTTCAGACTCCTTGAAGAACTTCAAAATAACAATAAAGCTCACAACATCAAAAGATGAGATGACATAATAAATCCATCTCAGCCCCATACCAATATCCACACCAATATCACCAAAAGTCTCTCGGTTCATATCGAACGCCCTCCTCCAGGTCTCGTACAGGCCAGCCGTATCGGCCAATAACGGACAACTGGAGCTCAACAACGCTAGCACAATACAAGAGATACTGCCAAGTAGTAACCAAAGGTGTACAAGTGAGTCATTGCGGTATGAGAAAGCTGCTAGAGCCAGAACGGCCAAGATAACACCAAAACTGCGAATAAAAGGACCAATGATAGCCTCACCGTACATGGACAGTCCGGTGCTGGTTTGCGGCTCCTCTCCAATGAGAGTATTGTTATAAGTGAGCTGGTGTGGAACATTGATCTTCTGTGCGTTGGTATTGAACAATCTGGAGAAGATCTCCGTAGCGTTGCCCCAGTGGATGTTATTGTTGTATGTGACGCATGAGTGTGGAGAGAAGGAAGCGGATTCAGATGTGCAATAGCCATTTAATCCTAGTCGAATAAAGGTGGGAAGTATAGAAGTTTCACTTTTTGGGTCAATGAAAGCATACGCGTTGGCATTTGTGGTGTTCAGTTGGAGAATATAAGTAGTTGTATCCGCTTTGGGAGATAGTGCAATTGGGAGAATGTTCAGTAGAAGTGTAATCATAAGAAGACCGATAATCATTAACAGAGATAGCCAGGTGAGAAACCTCATGTGTTTCTTGTCCATTCTTCTTATTGCTAATCGTTGGTCATAAAGGTCGTCAAACACTTCAGCCTTTGTCCTTTGTGGGCTAGCAGGGGCACAAGGGTCATGTGTATCTTTCTGAATTAGTTCCAAAACTGAAGGGAGGTGTGTTTCTATGCTATTGCAGGGAGACTTAGCACCTGAATTGTGTATTCTTGTGTGAGATTGTTGTGGTTTCTCCTCAAGATCGTCCCAGGCTTCTTGTATGTACTTGCTGCTCATGTTGATTGAAGTTGGTGTGAATGACATATTTGAATCTCTGAAATGAGTGGTATACTCTAACGACTACTGTGTATGTACATTTTGAAGAGTAAGCAGATTCACCAGTTCTGGCCTGCCCTCGTCCATTTAACTGTGCGAAGTGAGAAGATATTCGCTCCCGGTTTCTGGCCAATTTCCCAAAACGGAAGTCGTGATGCTTCACAAACCTCCCATCAAGGTCATGTTTTAGGGTTGAATGGGTATCTACTGTGGAGTCATCAACAGGGGGACGTTTTTGCTTTAAAAGTAGACTATATGTTAAGCCAGACTCATACTAGGCAGCTTGTCTCTGTCTTCTCTTTGACAAGATATGATGAACGTACGTAGTTGCACCCAAAACAATCATAACACCGTCAATGGCAATCTGGGCAGCAGTTCTATTGACAAAGCTGTCTCCACCTTGAACGGTAACCCCGTAAGTCTCATATTCACTGGCAAAGGCGTCCCTAAGCATGTTTGCAGTTTTGATCATTAGGGCCAGTCCTGAGGCCCCAAAAGCGTACGCAATCAAAGCATACGCTGTATTGGCAAATATGACAGCTTTCACCTCTCTGACAAAGAATGCAACGATTAGGATCCCTGGAACGGCAAACAAGTGCCAGATTGCGAAAAGACACAAAAGCGGTACAATGTGACTCCGGTGAAGCATTGCCGTTTCGAGATCACGAGGTTTTGGAACTGTTATTGTAGGTCCCTCAACTTGTCGGCTCGTAACGCTGTGAATAAGGTATGAATAAATGTATGGAATGACTCCAAATCCTGACGGGATGTCCGTATAGTCTTTACACTGGCTAATGAAGAAGCCAGGGTCGTCGCTCACACAGATTTCATTGAGTCCAATGTGGATAAAGTCTTGCAAAGCGACGTGTTCGGCAGCGGACTCCTCAACCTCGGTGATGTTGAGCTTGATCTGATGGAGGTCAAAAGCTGATATGTTTGCGTTGACGTTGTTAAGCACGACTATGTAGGGCTGTGGGACTATTCTCGAGTTTGCCCTCGTCATCAGCATCTGCATGACACTGAGAGCTTGTCCCAGACAGACACATATTAAAACCATAACAACCGTTATGAAAAAAGCGCATCTCCAGGCCTCATGGAACTTCCTAGCTCTGTTTCTCGTACGTGATGGAGGTGTGCTAATTCCCCTGGGGATTGGGGGTCCACCTTCAATGAGAAACTCATGGTAGCGTGGAGCTCTGTGGTACGTCGGTGGTGGGACTTCCACCTCGTAGTGTGGAGAAGGATCTAAGTGGAGGATGAGCGTATCCTGGGACCCATTCAAGGACCTGTAGCTTGGTGGCTTAGAGGGAATTTGTACTTCCATGGCTTGATTTGATGGATTCTATTTGAGACGATATACATATTCTTTTTCCAGATTTTTTCAACCAATTGTTTCTTCTATCTACTATTCTAGCCTTAAGACCTCATATCTTGAGAACTTACCCGCTTCTCGCTCACATAAGAGAGACTTATAGGGAAAAGGTAAACACTCGCGCACACGTACGGAATTCCGTTTGATCGGAGTCAAAAAACAAAAAAAGAAATGTGCGGTCACACTCGCCATGTCACGTGACAAGCTCCGCCGTTTTAAATTATATATTTTAATTTTTTTACAAGGAAAAGTGTGGCGCTTATGGAAAAATTCGTTATCAAAACAAACAATTTGTAACAGATTGACAGGTTTTAAGAGTGCCACCCCCACACTACGGAACCCTTTTCGTCCTTTTTCCCAACAATATCGCCACAGAATGCTCGAACAGGGAAGCAGACGGAAAAGATGGACCCTTGGGCTCATAATGCTGGGCGTGGTTGTTTTCTCGTGGGTCTTATCGTCGTTTCTCGTGAACGATCTCTTTGAGAAGGACCTCTACCGCAAGCCCTTCTTCATCACGTACATTAACACTGCCACATTCATGTTCTACCTTCTACCATATGTACGGAAGCTGTGGAGACATTACCGTGAGAGTGGTAGACTCGAGTACAAGGAGGTTGAGGAGGAGTTTTTGAACAACTCGTCTGATGAGGAGATCCTTCTAAACGAGGAGATGAACCAGAAGTTGTCGCTCAAGGACACCATCAAGCTCAGCGCTCAGTTCTGTGTGATCTGGTACCTTGCCAATCTCGCCACAAACGCCAGCTTGAGCTACACAAGCGTGGGGAGCCAGACGATTCTGTCGTCAACGTCCTCCTTCTTCACGCTTCTTATAGGGAGCCTGGCCCGGACAGAGAAATTCAACCATATAAAGGTTGTTGGCCTGGCGCTTTCGTTTATCGGTGTCATACTGATCACCAAAGCCGATGGCGACCAGATATCTGGCGATTTCCAGCGTACAAAGCTCAGCATCTTTATAGGAAACACGCTGGCGCTGCTGGGTGCTCTACTCTACGGAGTGTACACAACGCTGCTAAAGTACAGGATCCGAAACGAGTCCCGTATCAATATGAAGGTGTTTTTCGGCTTTGTGGGTGTGTTCAACCTAATTCTGCTGTGGCCATCGCTCATTATCTTCCACTACACCGGTATCGAGAAGTTTGAGCTGCCGAGTGGCACATTTGTCATCTCCGTGATCCTCATCAACTGCCTGATCACGTTCATCTCGGACTTCTGCTGGGTCAAAGCTATGCTTCTAACATCACCACTCACAGTCACCGTGGGGCTGTCGACGACGATCCCGTTCGCCATGATCGGAGACATCATCTTCAAGAACGAGAAGATCACCATCACTTACGTCGTTGCTGCGGTGCTGATCTGCGTGTCCTTCTTCGTCATCAACAGGGACGAGGAGAACGACAAGCACGTTGAGTGAAGCACTCTCTGCATTTTTATTACTGTTTCAACACACTTACTTGCATGCCCTTTATAATTACTGATAGAAATGAAAGTCACGATTACACATGGCCCTTCCCGTGGTAGATGGATATCGACAGTTCCCTGTATGGGGCCTAGACCTATCTATGGCACTTCTAGGCTTGATTGCACGATCCATCACTGTGACACATTGTGAGGACAACTACGTAGAGATGAGCTCTAGAATCATGAAAGGTTTATGGTACAGGTAGCGTAACGTGTCGTCAGTTGACTCAGTTTTTCAACTTCTCGGTCTGACCAGACAAAAGTGTGAAGGAGTGGGAACACAACTTCGAGGTACCCTCCAAGAAGTCCAATTCAAGAACGAAGTTGAATTCAAGAACGTTGGCACCAACGGCCTTGATAAGCTCCTCAGCAGCCTTGGCAGAACCACCAGTGGCGATGATGTCATCCATGATGATGACGTTGGAACCCTCTGGGATAGCTTCTCTCTGGAGCTCGAACTTATCCTCACCGTACTCCTTCTGGTAGGTAGCAGAGACGGTCTTACCAGGAAGCTTACCAGCTTTTCTCACTGGGACGAAGCCGGCACCGATCTCAAGAGCAACAGATGGACCGAAAAGGAAACCTCTGGACTCCAAACCAACGATGTAGTCGATCTTGGTGTTTGGGAAAGCAGACTCCAAATGCAACTTGAAGGCTCTGACAAGCTTCTTGAAGAGGATTGGAGATCTGAAGATTGGGAGGAAGTCCTCGAAGAGGATACCCTCAGTTGGGAAGTTTGGGTACTGGTGCAAAGCGCCTTTCAGCTCCTGAGCAATGGCCTGGATTTCCTTGGATGGCATCTTGGAGAAACGAAATTGAACGTTGATGAGAGTCTCCAAGTGCTCATCTCTTCGTAAAAGCTGCCCGTCTTCCAAAAAATTTCATTACGCGCATATTTTTTGTGGTTCGGCCACGCACGCAGCTTTGAGGAACTACAACACCAGGAAATATAATCAACCTTCAGGAATGCTCGTGTCTCCATTGCAGCAGAGACTATTGTACAGGTAATGTATGATACATATTGGTGCATCGAACGTTAGGGAGACCACCAATCATGAAACAACTTCGGCCTTCCCCGGAGGCACTAAGGGTTCAAGGACGGACTCAATACTTGTGTTCTCAGTGGAAGTTCCCTCACTGGGTTCTTTTGAAGACCGATCCAGCCCCTTGGAGATATGTGACTCGTGCTCCTCTGATTTCTCCACCAAAGATGAAATGCTGAGGAGTCCGGTGTTACTAGTAGCAGCGAATGAAGCACCAAGCTTGTTCTCCTCCTTGATGTTCGACTCATCTGTGCTCCCCGGTGATGATTCATCGGATGTAGTCAGACCAATTGGTGCGGCACTAAAACTCATTGCTGCACTCTTTTTCAAAAATTCATTCTCTTTCCTTCTTGTGTTGTGGGTTTTCTGGAGTTGGAGTTGTCTTTCTTCTGAAACTTGGCCTGTGAAAGTACTGATGTAATAAGTACCACCGGCATTTGTCCAACTTACACAACCTGAGCCAAACTCGTGCCTCTCGACGAGGAACATGGACAGTTGAACATCGTCAACATCATGATATCTTGCTTCTGGAATGATTTTCTTCAAACTGATAATCCTCGTGCCTGGTTTCAAATTCAAAAACAAGTCCATGCATTCTCTGTTCAACGTTGGTGAGAAGAGGAAGTTGTTAACCAACACAACGTCACATGTACCAATCAACTTAGCGATAGAGTCATGTCCGACAAAGCTCGTGTTGCCAAACAAAGTAACATTACCTGGCTTGATACCAAACAGTTTGCATCTGTCTTTAAAGGCAATCTCTTGCTCCTCGGCTAACAGCGAGCAGTTCTCCATGATTTCGACACCATAACTATCACAGCCATACTCCAACGCCGCCTGGATGGTAACGTTACCAACACCGGATCCTAAATCGATGAAACGATGCGAACTGTTGACACCGCATTGATCAAACACCTTGGAGATAAACTTTGGTAATAATTCACCATAGACTTCATTAGAAAATGCTTTGTATGATTTCAAGATCTGGACTCTAGGAGAAACAGCACGGGAGTATACTTGATTAAGTAATTCATGGAAGCACAATCTTGAAAAAGTCTTCTTCTGTTGCAAATGCTTGATGATTTCACCTGATTCTTGTAGTTTACTAATGAACTGCTTGAACTCTTCAACGATTTTGAGCACCTTAACATAATCCTTTGCGAAGAAAGCTTTGGAATAACGGCCAACCATGGATTTGTAAGGGGCATTAGGATTGTATAACTTGAGCTTATGTTGATCCGGAATATAGGCAAATGAGTACATCTCCATCAATCTTCCAATCTCTTCAAAAGGATCGAGATAGAAATCTTGTGATTCTCTCAGGTAATAGTTCTCGTTCACATGGGGCCAAACAAGAGTTGGGAAAGACAACTCACGAGGCTCAAGGTTTTCATAATCCTTGTATTTCCTCCATGTAGCTTTACCTTGTTCACCGGTTTGTCTGATGATTGTTGAAGCTCGTTTGAATGGGAGATCCTCAATTTGGGAGGTGATACCAGTCATCACCTCCTCCACGAAGAAGTTGTCTCTGATTGGAAGCTCAACATCATCTCTCCATCCTGGAAGGAATGGCGTGTATCCATCCACTAGTACGGACTTGACTTGGGTTGTTCTCTGCTTGACGAATGCATCATCGGCGTCTGGTGTATCCTTACCACCATTCTTCAACTTCCTCTCGGCTTTTTCCTTTTCAGACCTCTCTTGTAATGCCTTGAACCTAGCCTGTCTTTTCTCCTCTTTCAGTTTTTCTCTCTCTTCTCTTTCTCTCTTTTTTTGTAACTCCCGCTGTCTCTTCTCTTCAGCCAATCTCTTCTCCTCCGCAATTCTCAGCTTCTCCCTCTCGATTCTTTTCATCTCCTCTCTTTCCCTTCTGATGGCTTGGTTTCTTGCTCTTTTGGCCTCTTCCTCCAATCGAGTCTTCTCCATATCGAGTCTCTCACGTTCCTCGTGCAAAGTCTTAGCTTTCAGCTCAGAGACACGATACATCCAGTCTTGCCATTCGCAAAGATCTCTCAATGCAGGATTCAATGCAACTTCCTCCGGGCTCGGTTTATAGAGTTCCCTCGCTCTTCTAGATGTTCTCGTTGACGTCCTGTCATTCGTGCTTTTCGATGAAAGAGACGTAGAGCTGACACTGGCCCGGCTATTACGAGTTCCACACGAGCGTGTTCGTGGCTTATCCGCTGCTGTTATTGGCTCGGGAAGCCGGTGGTGTCTCTTCCGCTGAGAAGTGCGTGGAGAAGCAGGAGATCTCTGGCGCTTTCTTGAGATGTGCTGTCCCCTGTTGTTGTCAGACTTGGCTGATGTCTCTGAGCGTGTTCTCTTCATCTCCACATCATTGGAAGCAACCACAGAGCCACTCCGATTCGGTAGTAAAGTGTCCGCAGGCATGTTTGGGGGTAAATCAGGGTTGTTTTTAGAGGAATCTGGCGGTTTTATACTCGTAGGCTCACTGTGGTGGTGAACCGCCGTGTTTGTTGTTGTTGATGGTTTGTTGTTGTTGTTTTTAGTTAGCGCGTCCGATTCCAAGTATTTAGACGCGTTACGTTTTTTTTTATTATTGTTTTTTAAGAGCGCGTAGAGGCTGCTACAAAATGGAGAAGAACTGCACAGGTACTTCCATTTACTCTTCTATTTATGGTAATTAATCACATTTCCCTCTACCAGAGCCCAGTCAATTGGTTCCTCGCCCTGCTCAATCAGCCAATCGTTAGTTTTTTTGAAATGGTTGGCCTCGAAGAAGCCCCTTCTCGCACTAAGCGGGCTGGGATGAACGGTCTTTAATACGTAAACACGCTCCTTATCCAGCTTCATCTTCTCCACTCTTTTCTGTGCAGGACTTCCCCATAGTAGGAGTACCACTTTCTTGTCGTTTTCAACAACAGCCTTCTTGATGATCTCCTCGGTGAATTGTTCCCAGCCTTTCTTAGCGTGGCTATTCGCCTCGTGCGCCTTCACAGTGAGACAGGCGTTCAGCATCAACACTCCCTGCTCGGCCCATTTCGTCAAATCGCCAGCTTTCCCCGGATGCTCAAACTCCGGATAGTCAATTTCCAGTGCCTTGTACATATTCTTCAAACTTGGAGGTGCTGGGGTTGGATGTTTCACTGAAAAAGCGAGCCCGTGCGCTTGGTTATCGTTGTGGTAAGGGTCCTGACCGAGAATCACGGCCTTGACATTATTGAGCGGGGTAAGACGAGACCACGAGTATATATCTTCCTTTGGTGGGAACACTTTCACTTTGGCTTTCTCCTGGGACCTCAGAAACTCTTTTAATTGGAGAAAATACGGTTTGGTGAACTCCTTGTGTAGTGCTTTGAACCAGCTGTCCTCCATCGTGGACACTTCGAGACTTAAAAGCTCTCGTTGTTCTGCTGAAAGCGACTGAACGAAATTCTCTTTGAACTCTGATTCTGGCTTCTCTGGGAGCTTGGTCTCTGGTGTAGGCTCCTGTCTTGAGACTTCCTTTGTTACTTCTATTGTTGGTGACGTGACTGTGGTCTTTTTGAAGAAGGAGGTGATCGGCTTTCCTGTGGTCTTGGGCTTCTTCTCAATGGCCTCTTTGGCCGTGACGGCAATCCTTCTCTTGAGATCGGTCATTGTGGAAAAAAGGAGAGTTTTTTAGTTCTTTACTTATAAATTGAAGAGAAAAGAAAGTGCACTTATAACGCGTATAACGCGTTTACATCGCGTTAGAGCACAACACCCGAACACCAAAACACTGAGAGCATGCTATACTAACGCTATCTTTGTCTTCAAGCTTTCACATCTGTTCTTCCTGTCCTACAATAGCACTCAATTCTTGATTCTTGATGCGCTTACTGCTCATATTAGCTCCACGCCCTTGGATTACGTAATATCACGAGCAAACGAATATCTCCTTTTGGCCGCTCTAGATCCAAAAAGTGGTGTCCGGGTTTTTGCGCCCTCCCTACTGAAAAAAAGTCGGCCACTAACGGGCACTCAAAACCATCACAGGGCCATTCACTCCATCACCAACGCTTCACCCTTTTATACATCACCAAAATCATGTTCTCCTCTACACGAACGATATCCCGCACAGCCACAACAGTGCAGCGCCGTTTCGCCTCTCATCACGTGATGGATGGTGCGCTTCCAAAGCGTCCACTGAAGAAGATCGCTCTGGGAAGAGCCCGTCCAGCCATCTACTACAAGTTTAACTGCAAAACCGAGTTCAGTGATGGAGCCGTTGTCATCAGAAGATCCCAGTTCCCAAAAGACGAACTTAGACTCATCCAAGACATGAGAAACTCGCCAATGTGGAACCCTCACAGATCCGATCTGGAGGTTGTTGACGCCAATGCTGGCGGCAGAATGGAGAAGTTCAAGCAGAAGTTCTCCCAGTTCAGTGTGAAGGAGGAGGAGAAGAAGGGCGATAAACCAGCCAAGAGTGAGGAAAAGAAGGAGGCTAAGCAGGACGACGCTACTGAAGAAGACGCTCTGGAGCTCGACGACTACCTTGACCTTCTTGGTATGAACGCTCAGGAAGTCCAGAAGGGCGGTAAGCTTGCCACAAAGCAGAAGGGTAAGAAGAAGTGAGGAGTGGTAACGGATCATGTACATACACATAAAAATGCTGACGACCTTTACATATGGAATCATGAATTATTGGGATGTAGATTATGTACTCGCCTTGAAATGTTGACGATCTTTTAATTATATATGAAATCATGAAAGATTGAGATGCAGAGATGACCACATAACTATGCAACTTCTATTATGACTAACCAACTAGTTGAGCCCATTCTGGCTCTTAAACGTCTCCCAGGCAGTATTCAATGTGACAAAGACCGCTTCTGCAATCATCTTCTGTTCACTCGTTGCGTCCTTTGACACTTTATCCGGGTGCGTCTTAGCCACTGCCTTCATATAGCTGATCTTGACTTTCTTAGGAATTACCAAGTCTCCCATGCTAACTTTCTTCCACTGTGCTTCAGGCCAGAGAACTGTGTCCAAAGAGGCGAGAAGTGCTCTGAGATTTTCCTCTTTACCGTTCTTCCAGGCTCCAATCTTGGACTCGACAACATCGTGTAGCTTGAACTTGTCAGCTTCAAACTGCTCCTGTTGTTTGTGTTCCTGTTTGATCCTGTCAACAGCCTCGTAGTCCTTCTTTGGTTCAGCCTTCGATGTTGGTGTCGTAGCAGGTTTACGCTGTGGAGGTGGACTGGCTTTCTTAGGCTGCACAACGCTAGTCAGTCTTCTCTTAGCATCCAATGCCTGCTTGGTAGCACCACCGTTCTCAATCACCAGTTTCCAAACATCCAGGGCCTCCTGGTGCTTCTCCAGATGTTCCAGAGCCTCAGCTTTCTTTGCCTGGATCTTCAGCCAAAACTCCTTCATGCTCTTACCGTCAACTTCCTCTCCGACACCTTTACCATCACCAATCAGCTTCAGTGCCAGGTCAGCCATATCTAGCACCTTGCGGTTCTCGCCAACTTTCAGATAGCAGGTTATCACGTTGGACATAGCAAGAATCTGGAAAGTATGGCCCTGTGGGAGCGCAGAGAGCGCTGTTTCGTAATGGGTCAGTGCTGTGGAGAAGTCGCCGTTCTTGAAGGAGACACCACCCTGTTCTCTGGAGTCTTTAAAGAATTCCAGCTGTGTTGAGGATATGTGCGGGTTCGAACGGGTGATCTTCGGCGTAGAAGATGGTGTTGGACGAGCAGATCTTCTCTTGGATGAGGTTCTCATCTGATCCGTGGAGGAAGTTGGCTTTGGCGAGGAGAAGAGATCAACCTCTGGTTCTTGCTTCTGGGGAGCTGATTGTGCTGGAACTGGTGCAAAGAGGTCAACCTCCTGCTCCACTTGCTGTTTCTGTGCTGGAACTGGCGGAACTGGCTGTGGTGCTCTGTGGACTGAGCTTGGCTTCGAAGCAGACTGCGTTCTTGGACGGGGAGCAGGAGGTCTTTCACTGATATTGCTGGATCTCTCTGGTCTCTCCTCATTTAGAGACAGCCTGTTCAGCTCCTCGCCGGTGATTGGCTCAGGGTCCTCCTCGTACTCTGGGCTGCGCTTCTTGTACTTCTCAGCATCTCTCATCCACGCTGGACGCCCGTCACTTGGCGGTGGCTGGGCCATCACTTTCTGCGCCTCCTTCATCACCTTTTTGGTGACGCCGGACATCAGCTTGGAGAAGCCTTGAATGTAGTCCTCAGTTCCGTAGCCCTTCGCGTGGGAATTGGAGGACGCTGTCCTGGTCTGCTGAGGAGGAAGACCCGCCTTGGCCCGGGACTGATTATGAGCCTCAGTCATGATGAAGTTGATGGCTTCCTGAACATCCAATCCAGAACGAGTGTGTTGCAGTGCTCTCACGGCCTGCTCTGCCGCAAACCCCATGTCAACAATGGCGGCAACGGACGCGTCAAAGGCATCATTGTTGACGGGAGCCTGTCTTCCAGAAGGTGTCTGGGGCTGGGAACGTGGAGTGGGAGCTGGAGATTGCGTGGCTTTGGGTGGAGCATCAAATACGGCAAAAAGATCGTCCAATGACTGCTGTTGTGGCTGCGATGCTGGCTGAAGTGTACTGTTTAGCGGGGTGGCGGATGAAGATGTGACGCCAAAATCGTCCAGAAAATCAATGTTGGACGTGCTGGAGCTCTGAGATGGCGGCGTAGGAGTGCTAGAGCTGCCAAACCCTTCAAAGAGATGTTCTTGGGCTATTGGCTGCGGTTGTTGAATGCTTGGCCTACTCTGCGGTGGGTGTGGTTTTGAGGAACTCGGGATCCCAAATCCTTCAAACAAATCATTGGAGACGGTTGAAGGGCTCTGGGACTTGGACGATGACCTGTCCAGTATATCAAAATTACCCCATTGCGACGAGCCGCCAGCGTTCTTCCCCAAGGATGATGGGGTACTCGTCCTCTGTCTCTCGGCCAGACTCAGCTTGGAGTCGTCTTTCTTCTTCGTGAGACCCGCAAGGAGGTCCGCAAACTGGTCGTTGGACATCTTGCACTGTCTTGGGATTCCCTGGGTAGTTGTACGGGGCCTTTTCCTCACTGAATATGGTCTAAGAGGGAGAAAGATAATGCTGATCTGTTGACACGGAGTCGAAACCCGGAACATCCGCACACCAATTATTGGCACGGTGAAAATGACAGATTTTCCAGCGCTGCGTAACCTTTCCATATTGGGAGCAGCGACTTGATTTTTTTTCTCGCTCCCAGCGAAAAGTTTCTGTGAAGGCCATCGAACATCAACCTTTCAAGTTATAGTGCACAAAGCTACAACAAAAACGCTTAAAACCATACACAATGCATTTGATGTACACTTTGGGTCCAGACGGCAAGAGAGTCTACACTCTCCAGAAGACTACCGAAACCGGTGAGATTACCAAGTCCGCTCACCCAGCCAGATTCTCCCCAGACGACAAGTACTCCCGCCACAGAGTCACCTTGAAGAAGCGTTTTGGTTTGTTGCCAACTCAGCAGGAGAGCATCAAGTACTAAGAAGCAGGTTTGCTGATGCATATGTATAAGGGGATGTTTCTACACTTTCACAGCTATTGTCACGGAGGTTGTTAGGTGACGGTGGCCAACGCATTCATGACTCTTCAGAAAAGAACGCATAATGATGTCGGGAAGTTCCTTGGACGCTATTCTTTCAGATGTTTCCGGCCTTCTCGTCGTACTTTGTTTGGTTTGAATTTTGTACAATACACTTTGGGTTTATCTAGGTTACATTTTTGTAGATGAGCATGAGAATCATTTCTTCTTCAACGCACCTCTAACCCTTCTCTGTAGCTTCAACTCCATCCTCAATCTGTCCAAGTCAACCATCTTCTCCCACTTAACTCCAGCATGGAACTTCTTATTCAGAGACAACCCAGCCTTTCCGAGCATATCCTCGGGCAGATTGTACATCCTGATAGCGTAATCGCCAATTTCCTTAACTTCGTCTGTTGAAAACTCCTTGTGTGGATAGTGTAGCAGCAGGAACAGCACTTCGCCGTTATCCTCACACTCAGCGAGCTCCAGCTTGATCTTGATCAGGAAGATAATGATGAGGAATGGGAACAGCTTGCACAGGTCGTGATCGTAGCAAATCAGGAAATCCAGCAACTTCAGGGTGTTATCCATGCCCAGTTCTCTCAAAAACACCAGCCTGACCCATCTGATCAGCCAAATCTGGCTCTCTATCCGGTGCTTCTTGATCAGCAGCTCGTACAACGCCGGGTCTACCAGTCTCAGATACTTATTGAAGACGGAGACACACCAGCCAATCAGGTTGTCCTCGTTGTAGAAGTTCGGCACGACGCTCAGCATCAGCGATGTGAATATGTTGAATGCCTCTATCTTTATGTTTCCGTTGTGAGGGTCGTCGTTGTACAGCTGCAAATAGACCAGTCCGCAGATCTCATGGTAGCCCTGCTTGTACGGCGTGAAGTTGTTGTAGTTATACAGGATCTGCTCGATGTCGTCCTTGACGTGTTTTTCAGTGAATATCGGCGCTATAAGAAGCCGCTCAACGTCCATGTGGATCACATCTATCACATCCTGCTCGTCTGAGGGAGTTGTCGTTCCGCTTAGAGCTGAGAGCGGATCGTCTGTTGTTGTTTGTAGAGCGGCTACCGTTTTGGTGTGGTTGATTTCTGGCGGAGGAGGAGAACTTTGGCGTGAGGGAAGAGGCTGGAGCTCGTCCTCGAGGAACTCAACTTTGTACGAGTTCAAACAAACAGTTTTCCACAGAAAAGAGCGTGAGAAATACGCAATGCCCTGGTGATACTCGCCCTTGAGAACGGCAAGCTTGAGCTCTTTCAGCGTCGGGTACTGCTTTCGCGTGAGCCGAATCTTCTCCGAGTGCTCGATGCTCATTCTAGCTTGTTATATGTGTTCTTAGGAGGTGGAATGGTGTATTTTGAGGCTTTGGCCGGTGCATAACACCATGAGAAGAGTATTGTATGTTAGCATTCGCGCTTTCTAGATGCGGAGGAAGCGGAGGAAACAGACGAATAGGGTGCTTGCATTGGGTCTTCCGATGGCAGTTTCTGCTGACTATGTGTTTGGGTACTGCTTATAGCGGAATTTTCCTCTACGGGTTGAATCTGCATCTTAAAAGCCTGAACTATCATAGAACACCAATTGTTTTGACGGAGTTCTTGATAGATTATGTAAGCCTCATCCTATTACATAATGCTTACGTAATCCAGGCGTGACCCTACCGTGCCTAAGCTGATGACCCACATTCGGCCGTCAAAAGCCCACACCTTGGGTGTTAACACACTCCTTCTTCTCTCCTTAAACCACAGAAAAGGCCCCTCAAAAGCTAACAAATGGACCCCACCAGAGCCCCGGACTTTCGTCCACCGTCCACTCATCCAGAAATCCCACCTCTGGCTCCATCGTCTCAAATCCCAAAGGCCATCCCAATTCAGCCGCCAGTGTTAGCGGACTATCCAAACAAGCTGGATGCACCAATTCACCCTCGAACACATAGACACCATCATCACCATCACCATAATCACCACGGAAGCTCCTCAGGCTCAATTGGTGGGACTTCGACTCCTCAGTCCCGTACTTCGCTGGAATCCAGCATCCCGATGATTCCCGAGGATCTCCAGCCGTTATCGTCTAACGAAAACTCGTCAGACGAGGACCCGCAAAACGACGCGTACGGAGCAGACGTTTCGCTCATCTCTTCGTCCGTTCCCCGGATCCAATCGTACCAAACTGCCGATCTCGAGGAGGTTCCCCACGGAATTATCCGGCAGTCTAAGACACTGGAACATTACCAGTTCCCTACACATCGACTTGTCCAGAAGATGAGAAACCCCAACAAACAGCCCCTCGTGATTGTGGCGTGTGGCTCCTTCTCGCCAATCACCTACTTGCACTTACGGATGTTCGAGATGGCGATGGATGCGATTCGTGAGCAGACGAGGTTTGAGGTGATTGGAGGCTACTACTCTCCCGTTAGCGACAACTACAAGAAACGTGGTTTGGCCCCTGCGCATCACAGAGTGCGTATGTGTGAACTGGCGTGTGAGAGAACCAGTTCCTGGCTGATGGTTGATGCTTGGGAATCACTACAGCCAACGTATACCCGAACTGCCAAGGTTCTGGACCATTTCAACGAGGAGATCAACGTCAAGAGAGGAGGTGTGATGACTCCAGACGGCTCAAAAAGAGGTGTCAAGATCATGCTGCTGGCTGGTGGTGACCTCATTGAGAGTATGGGAGAACCAAATGTCTGGGCTGATGAGGATTTGCACCATATTCTGGGCCGTTACGGCTGTCTGATTGTTGAGCGTACCGGTTCCGATGTTCGCTCCTTCCTGTTGTCGCACGATATCATGTACGAACACAGAGCCAACGTTCTGGTGATCAAGCAATTGATCTACAACGATATCTCATCCACAAAGGTTAGATTGTTCATCAGAAGAGGAATGAGTGTCCAGTATCTCCTGCCGAATTCGGTCATCAGATACATCCAAGAGCACGGCCTTTATGTCAACGAAAGGGAGCCAGTCAAGCAGGTCTTGGAGTCAAAGGATTAACGGTGTTATACGTGTTTGTTTAGATCCCCTGGTATATTAGAGTTGCTTTCAGTAACGTGTGTTTTTAATGCCCTCAAATTAATATCGTCCCTCATTTGAATAAGCTTGAATTATATTATCATTATTCTAGGCTCTGCTTCTGTCCAGAGAAAGTCTGAGCTTCACAAAGTTAACGACGGTCTTGTTGACATCAGCTGACATACCATTCTTCTCAGCCAAGGAGACGACATAGCCGTTGATGTAGTCGATCTCTGTGTCTCTCAGGTTCAGAACGTCTTGTCTCATTGAGGATGAGTTCTTAACGTTCAAAACCGTCCCAACGTGTATCACGTTGTCGTACATGTCCTTCTTGTTCAAGAATTTCTCAGCTCTATGGTCGTTCTTCAAAGCTGGGATACATCTCAGGAAAGTGTCCACAGCCTCGCTGATGATGTCTTGGAAAAGTGTGTCGACATTGTCACATTTGAGAAGCTCACCATTGATACAGTTGACAATGGCAGTGATTGGATTGATACATGCATTGACCATGAACTTCTTCAATTGAAGCAGCAAGAGGTCGGCATACGGCATATATTTGGTGTTGAGAGCCTCAGCATCAATGAGCTGCTGGACAAACAATGGGGGTTCTGGAACAAACTCCTCGACATTGGAAAGGTCTTTTGGCAGTTTGGCGATGTTCATATCGGCGTAACCGGCATGGGAAACGACAAAGTCCGTCTCGTGTGGTGTGATGAAAGCACCGTGGCCAGTGACACCTTGATACATGTTTGGTCTAGACTCAACCTGGGGCCACACATCTCTGTAGAGCTCATCAACAACTCCCAGACCGTTCTGGATGAGAAGAATGTTGGTTTTGGAGGAAATGAGGTGCAGATACGGCTTGAGGGCAGATTGTGTCTGGTAGGTCTTGGTTGTGACGATGAGGTTCTCGATTGGGCCGTTCAGTGTCTCGGGGCAGGCAGCTTCCAGTTTTGCAGTAAATTCTGGCTCTTCTGGCTTGAAAAGCCTGTTCAGCGTAACAGTGGAGCGATGTTTCCCCGTGAAGTCTGAGAGCCTCTGCTTGTTACGCCATAGAAGAGTAACCTTCGGTGCGGCCTTAATGGTTGACAGCTCGTAGCCGACGAGGCCTCCGATAGCTCCGCACCCGAGAATGTGAATGGATCCGGTGGTCATTTCAGCTCAGCTTTCCAGTCTGGTGAACTTTCGTAGAAACTTGTAGGAAGTGTCATCATGAGATCTGAAAAAATGTGTTGCAGCCATACGGCCATCAACCTCTCCAGCGTGTGCTGCTGCCCCTACCATAATATTTTTTTCGCGATCCGCCAAAAGCTCATCAAATTAATTGTAAACAAACACGGCGGCTAATAGAACCCTTCCATCAACAACAACCCAAGGCCCATCCGCCATACAAAACAGCAATGCCGTGTCATTGGTCGTTGCTCCCCTTTGAGCAGCTGTACGCTTCGATCCAGCAAGGCCGCTGTGACGTGGCGCTTTTCAGGAAGCTCAAAGAGGACCTCACAAACCTCACACGAACACCGCCAAAGTCGCCAGCCAGCCGGGCCCAGCTGGAGGCAGGAAAGGTCAAGTTCAGCGATGGCCTCGAATACGAGCTCAACGACACGTTCAAGATTGGAGCCGCCACGCTCAGCGACGAGCTGAACGTGGACGAGATCATAGCCGCCGAATTGCTCAATGCCGCAGAGGGCTCTGGAAATGCTCTCATCGACAGCGCCAAGGCAGCGTACTACCTCCGTAAGCAGCATATATTGAGCATCGTCAGCTACGTGTTCAACTGTGACGAGCAGGTGCTGCTCAAGGAGCTCTGGTCTGAGAAGTTCGTCGACGATCTCATGGAGTCCTTTAAGTTCGTGCACGAGGAGCTGAAAAGCATACACCAATCCGTCGCCAGAGCCAGACTCGTCGGTCACTACAACTCTGCCGACTTCCAGCTGAAGCTCACATTCAGAAGAGACTCTCTGAACGCACAGCACGAGCTGCTCGGTGAGATCCTGTACGGCCTGGTCTCACAAAACTTGATCAACAAGGTCAGCTTCATCCGTTTCCTCGACTTCACTTCATCGTTCGACGTTGACGATATCTTTATCACACATCTTATCCCAGCGCTGTTCCTTTTCTGCTCAAATATAGACAAGCTCAATGAGAGTGATGTCAAGCTGCTACACAGCGATATGCTCAAGGCTTTGAAAAGCCCTGACGTATACCAACAACCGGCGAAACTCATCGTGATCTTGGTCTTCCTCACATATTTTATCAACTGGTGTAAAGCATCAACAGAGAGGGTCAACACGTTCGATTTTGACATAGCAATTGATACACCTATGACCACGGCTGTCCAACTCGGTGCTATCGAACAACTCCTCATCTTGTGTGCAGAGACATCAGATAACAACTTTGAACTCTTCTACGACCTTAGGTCACTGTTGGAGCAGCATCTACCAAGACTCGTTCCCAAGAGAATCTTGGATGTAAATGAGGAAGAGACCAAAAAAGTTCGCTCACAAGATCCTCAAGCTGCTGATATTTACATTATAACCAAGACTTACAAACTCTCAGAAAATCTGTCTACGCTGTTCACTCAAACTGTCCATAACTTTGTTCAGTGTTTTATCTTTGATGCAGCATTCCTATTGATCAAAATCAAGGACTCTGAAGAGGATTCTTTGCTTTCCGGTGAGGACTCATTGCTTGATGATATCTCAAAGAAGGCTGATCTCGAAAGATTCTACCTTGCTGTCTACTACCTTTATGCTGAGCGTGAAGAACTTATCTCTACGTTCTGGGAGGACAGAGAGTCGAACGCTTATGGCTTTATTGAGTGGGCTTCAAAAGGTGAAGATTTGCTTATGAGATCTGTCTTTTTGGTGATGCTTTCCGCTTTGACCAAAGGGGTGGATAATGCTAATCACGTGTATCACTTCATCGCCAATTCTGACAAGATCTCTTGGTCAGTAATCATCAACATTTTGAACGCATACATTGAAATGATCTTCAAGTTCGAGACTAGTGGTGACGATAAGGACTTGAATGAAGAGACAATTTTGTCGATTTCTTCTTATCTAACTTTGATTTTCAAGGTTGCTGATAACAACGATGCGACAAAGGAGATGTTCGATTCCAACTTGCTTGATACTTTGTTCCATTTCATCAAGCTTGATACCCCACTCATCGGTGCTGTTCTCCATGTTCTTCGTTCTCTTGTCTCTGAGAGCACAGAGAGAAGAAACACCATCTGGGAAAAGCTCGATCAATGGTTGTTTGCTCAAGACGGGTCTATTGAAGAGTGTTTCCAGTCGAGACTTGTTGCCTTCCCAGATATTCTGGGATTTGTTGACCTTCTTGAGGGATTGCTGAGACCTAGAGACACTTTTGGGAAGTTCATGCTACCATACCCACAACACTTAGGTCATCCGCATAGAAAACCAGGCATCACACCATACTTGGAGTTCCTATTGTCCAACGTATTCTTCCACTCTCCATCTCTCTACTTCTCTGAAAAGGTTGCTCTACAAGAGCCTATTTTGAAGATCATTAACCACTGTCTTTCCTCATTTGATCCGAAAATCATTTTGAACTCCTTCCCAGCCGGAGCCGATCTCAATAAGGTTGTTTCTACAGGTGAGTTCACAACCTATGTCCAAGCCAACCCAGCACCTATCATGCTCAACTTCCTCTTCCAAGAGAGGATATATACTACGCTACTGGATATTACATCTACTGGTTTTGATAACATCAGCGATAAGTCATTTGAAGAGAAGCAAGTCCAAGTTGTTGACCTCTCACTCCAAATTATCGAGAAGATTTTATCCTTGGAAGTTACTTATGTTGATGAGCTCTTGCCGATCCTCAAAAAGGATAACAGGTTTTTCATGCCTTCCAGAGTTGGTACTCATGGTATCTCCTCCTTCTATGATGCCGTTTTGTTCAACTTACCTGTCATTGCGCACATAGCACTCTACGTTGGTTCTTCCCACTTGCCAATTGCTGACAAGTCTATCAAGCTCCTGACAAGGTTTGCCAAGTCATCTCAATTTGGCTCAGCCAATCCAGGTGGTGTTGGTAAAACTAAACTGCTAACTATCATGGACAGTATCAACGAGTCTTTGAGAATTAAGGTGAACTTTATCGATCAGCTGGAATCTGAGATCACATCGCTGGAGAACCTCGCATTGAAGATTCAGATCTTAGACTTCTTAAAGATGAATTTATCTGTCTCGTCACGCAAGACGACAATTTCCCACTTCTTGCTTGGGTTTGACTTCTCAAATGGATTGTCCTTGGGTAGTGAAACATCACCATCTATGATTATGTCTAACAAGTCGCTGTTCAAGAGCTTGCTCTTCATCCTTGAATCGAGTTTCTTGTCCATTGACTCTTCTAACATTGACTACGCTCCAATGAGACTCGCTTCGCTCTGTCTTGAGATCATCTTAAAGCTCTGCAGAAATCCATTAAGTTCCAACATCATCCTTCCATATTTGAGTGAATACGGCCTCTTGAAAACGTTGCTTGATACTCCAAGAGTTGACCAGTTAACCTTGTGGAATAGTGAGAAATTTGATCACACTATCTCCACGAAAACGTCATTCAACAGTGGTCCAGCTATGGGCTCTTTCTTGGCTTTGTTGAATCAGAGAAGTTTCATTTTACAATACCTGAGTTTGGAGCTCCATAGAACGTCCACCGAGGGTTCAATTTCAAAGACAAGTAAATACATTGATGCTTTGATTGATGGTTATGGTGTTTTCGCCGGTCCTCCGAAGGTGTTGTCATTCTTGGATGTTCTTGAATTTTCTTTGGAAGATGTTTCAACTATTCCAGAGGATAATTTGAGAATTTTTGGCTCTGTCGATCTTACCTTGGACTTGAACAAGATCCCTCTCAATGTTTCTTGTGATGGTTCTGTTTTTGATTTGGAGGATGTTGAATCACTACTTGATCTTCACTTGCGCACTAAGTGGGCCGAAGGTACCTACAAGACTGATGAGCAAGCCAAGGCTAAAGAACAAGAAATCGATACATTCAGAAATGAGCTGAAACGGGCCGACTCCAAGGTATCTACACTATCCAGTGCTTTAGTTGCGATGCCAACTCCTGTTCAGAGTAACGAGTCTGATGCTTCAGAAGAGAAGGATGTCATCAAGACCAAGCTTTCTAACTTCTTGTCATACAGCAAGTTCAAAACACTACAACTTGCTTCTTTGCATGCATGGGTCCAATTGATACAGGTCATCGTCACGGATGGTAAGATGGATCCAATCAAAAGATCCAATTTTATCCTGGAAGTTTTCCAAAGTATCATTCCACGTATCAATGATTACGTTGAGCAGGACATCTTGTATGCTGAGGAACTCGTTTCTTTGTGTGTTTCACTTTACGACATATATCATCAAGATAGAAAGATCACAGAAGATGGTAACTCCAACGTTGTTGATGCATACGAGAGATTGTATCCACTTTTCAAGGCTGCGATCCACGGAATTCTCAGTCCATCCTCTTCTCTCGCATTACGTTCTGATCTCTACGTCTTGGGTAACAAATACCTGTCATGGGTGTTGAAACACAAGGAGATCTCTAAGGACATCCTCCAATCTATCAAATTGTCTAATGACAGACTCATCACAGTTATTTGTAACGATGCTATCAGTGGTGAAGGTCTTACCAGAATTACTGGTATATTATTGCTTGAGTCTTTGTTCCAGTTGTCGAACATAAACCAGTTGAGTTTTGTGTTGAACACATTGGTAAAGAATAACTTACTTCTTTTGCTTGTCAAGTCGATCAAAAGGACAGACGAGACGCTATTATTGTCTTACGATTATAAGATCTCTCTTGATACCCTGTTGTATGAGCTCACAGCTTTCAAGGCTACTATGAGTTTCCTCATCAGGGTCGCCGAGACAAGACATGGCGCTCAACAGTTGCTCCAAAGTGAAATTTTCCAGACTATCAAGTCTTGTCAGTTCTTGTTGATTGACCCAGATCTTGGTATCGAGCTGGTATTTGATGAGTCGAGCTCTCAAAACTCCGCTTTTGTCCGTGTGAACCTGAACTTGGACACCCCATTGGCTCTTGGGAACTCTCAAAATGGCGTTTCCTTGTTTGAGCTGTTGATTCCAACTTTCCAACTCGTTTCTGCTATCTTACTCAGTACATCATCTGAGAATAAGCCTGTCATTCAGCAAGTGAAGAATTTGCTGGTGCATTTCAAGAAGTTGATCGTTGGAGTCTTGAAAAGGGATATGTTGGTGGAAAACAACAAGGAAAAAGAGGTCTACAGTCAAGAAGCATCTAAGGGCTCAAATCTGAAAGAGTTGGTGAACTTGTTTGTTCTGTTAAGTACGCTGACAGGATTCAATCCTGAGGAGTGATGTACAATATTAAATAGATTCAAAGTACGGTGAAAACGTTTCGTTTGTTCGTATTACACATAGTTATCATTCGTAGCAATCAGAGACCAATTCCCTTGAACTGATCAAGTTTAGCGTTGACTTCATCAGAGTTCTTCTGGATACGGTTCAAAGCATCCAAGTGGGTATTGAGAAGCTTGACAATCTGGTATAGAGTGTTGTCATCCCCTGCGTTGTTGTTGTCTTTGGAGGCCAACCCGTTAGCCTTGTTGAAGGAATCACTAACATCGTTGATCTCGCTGATGAGAGAAGACAAGTTGAGACCGAGTGAGTTCAAGTTCTCATCCAGGAGTTCTGCTGTACGGTAAGCCTGCTCTCTCTTCTGATCATTTGTTGTGACAGATGTATCTTTCTGTTGGTTATTTGATGACAAAACTTCTGAAAGGAGGGCATCGGCCTTAGACTCATAGTTATCGAGGAACGTCTCGAGCTCAGATTGTTGTCTCTCAACGTAGAGCAATTGTTGTTCAATTTTGTTTTGCGTTTGCTCCGCAGCAACAACGTCTGTGTATAATTGGCTGATCTTCTCACCACCGTCTACCAATACTCTATCCCACTCGTTGATCTTTGTGGAGTATGATTGGAACGATGTTGATGCTTTCGTGAGTTGGCCAGACCATTTGGTGATCAAGTCTTCAAGTGTTTTGTTATCAAGGGAAACTGGTTTCGGCTCCACTGTCTTGGAAGCCTCTTTCTTCTCGTCACGGTCAATCACGCTGTTGGAGAAAGTGACAGCTTTTTTCTCCTTGTCTTCATCCTTCTTGTCTTCTGTCTTGGCACCGAAAGAGAAGCCTGTGGCAGGTTTGTCCTCCTTCTTCTCCTCGGTTTTAGCACCAAATGAGAAGCCTGTGGCAGGTTTGTCCTCCTTCTTCTCCTCAGTTTTAGCACCGAATGAGAAGCCTGTGGCAGGTTTGTCCTCCTTCTTCTCCTCGGTTTTAGCACCAAATGAGAAGCCTGTGGCAGGTTTGTCCTCCTTCTTCTCCTCAGTTTTAGCACCGAATGAGAAGCCTGTGGCAGGTTTGTCCTCCTTCTTCTCCTCGGTTTTAGTACCAAATGAGAACCCACCAGAAACCGGTTTGTCCTCCTTTTTCTCCTCAGTTTTAGCACCAAATGAGAAGCCCGTGGCAGGTTTGTCCTCCTTCTTCTCCTCCGTCTTACCAAACGAGAAGCCAGCTACAGCCGGTTTTGATGTTTCTGGCTTGGCTCCAAAGGAGAACGCACCAGCGGGTGTTTCCTTCTTCTCCTCTGCTTTGGCACCAAATCCTCCAAATGATGGGGTCTGTGATGTAGTGGAAGAACCACCGAGGCTGAAGTTCAAGCCTGGCTTTGTTTCCACCGGCTTGGAACCACCAAAGGAAAAAGCAGGAGTATCCTTTTTCTCTTCTGTCTTTGTCCCAAATGAGAATCCATTGGCAGCCGGTTTGGTCTCTGCTGGTTTGGCAGCTCCAAAGGAAAAGCCTCCAGATGGAGCTGTGGAAGTTGCAGGCTTGTCGTCCTTTTTCTCAGCATTGAAACTGAAGGCTGACGAGCCGGTACTGGCAGTATTCCCGAAAAGGCCACCAGTGGCTGATGGAGCAGAAGAAGTGGCAGAATTGGCAGAATTGGCGCCAAAGGAGAAGTTGAGGGCTGGTTTGGCGGGATCAGCTGGCTTGCCGAAGGAGAACCCGTTGGTGTTACCCGGTTTGCTTGGTGTGGCCCCGAAGAGCGAGCCTGCGCCGGAGTTGGCTGTCTGGCCAAAGATCGAGTTGTTATTGGACATTTTGTGTGGTCTTTTCTGCTCGAGCTTTGTTGTTGGTGATGGCGGCTAAGTTATTTGTGTTTGTTTACGTTTTGTTTGCTGGTGACCTCGAAAATTTTGAGACTTTCGCGAATTTTTAATTTGTTTACGCAAGGCCTTTGGGGCTCGGTCTCAATATACGCACAAATACCAGTCTCTTCACCATTAATCACCCAAAAACAGCACAATGGGCTCTGTGTTTCTGCCACATCTCCGCACAGGATGGTGAGTTTCCCCTCGCTGGCTTTTCTGGCTTTTCGAGCGCTCCAAACGGACTACTAACGGGAAAAAGGCACGTGGACCAGGCCATCATCAGCGGTGAGTTCTTATATGAAAGGCCTTTTTTGGCATATTTTTGCTGAAATGTGCGTACAATAGTACTAACACCACTACAGAGGACGAACGACTCGTCGTGATACGATTTGGCCGAGACTGGGTACGTTTCCACCTATTTCTTCTCTCTGGAGGCGCTACTAACAACTCGAAACAGGATAAAGACTGTATGCTAATGGATGAGGTACTCTACGAAATCGCAGAAAAAGTTGCCAATTTCGCTGCCATCTACGTTTGTGACATTGACCAGGTACCCGACTTCACAGAGATGTACGAGCTGTACGACCCCATGACGATAATGTTCTTCTACAGAAACAAGCACATGATGTGCGACTTCGGCACGGGAGATAACAACAAGATGAACTTTGTCGTTGAAGACCACCAGGAAATGATCGATATCATCGAGACTATCTACAGAGGTGCGAAAAGGGGCAGAGGTCTGGTGGTGAGTCCCGTGCAGCACACGAGACGAGGCGATTGAGGCTCCACAGTGAATTAATGATTTATGGCTCTTTTGAGTGTTGCAGTAGTTTGTGCGTACGATGTGTGTGGTGTAAACTAATGAATGAACAATGGTAAAGAGCTTAGTACATGTCAATATGGTGTGTAATGTATCCATGGCAGACCCCTTTCAATTAAATTTTATTACATGGTATGATTGAATATGGACAAATATATTATTGATAGTATATATATATATTATATTATATTAGTTAAGTGTATAATCGTAGGCTGACGTTGTAATAGTGCTAGCTGGTTAGATCATTAATTGTCGTCGAACTCACTGGTACACATATTAAAAATGAACATCGCCGTCAGCCACGTGCCTCATTTTCATTTTTTAATAACGCCCAGCTCTTCTCTTTGGTTTATATATAAGCATTATAGTATTGTATCTGGAGATTCATCCTAATTTCATCAATATTGTATGTATAAAATCAACATTAATGACATTACATCAAGTCATGCAGACGTCTGCTGTCAGCCTCTATGGCGAGTCCCAAGCCTAATTAATTTGAATGTGATCCAGCTTTTAGTTAAAGATTCCCATTCAGCTTACACTGAACGATGTAATCAGGCTGCTAATAGGGGATCTCCTCAGTAACTCTCTGGATAAATGATCTCCGCTAATCACCCAGTAAAATAATGATCAAATGATAACTATCACGTGAGAGTTAGTCGATTTTGACGCGGGGACTAGGGCGGAAGTGGCAGGACTAGTCCCCAAGCCGATAACCTTAAAATACGAACAAAGACTCAAGTCTCTCCCCAGATTTCCCAGTCCCCTCGCAGGCACTCGGGACGGTTAAAACTTCACAACAAAACCGACCCCTCAAAGGTTTTTCCGTACAAGTCAACAACAACAAGCATCAACAAAGACACAGAACAAGAGACTTACGTAACCGTTGCTATCCCATTTACACACACATAAACACACACCCAAACACACCCAAACACATACCAGTTCCTTCCACAGCCAGCCAGCTATTACACATAGCATCATACACATAACATCAACACAATGCCCGGACACGAGCCGCCAGGAGTCTCCAACGTGGAGATTGACTGGTTTCTCCGGGGAAAGCTGCCTATAGACACATCGCCAATGCCTATTCCCAAGAAACACGTCGAGACGCCGTCCCCAGGAACACCCCCACCTGATGCCTCCATCCACGAGGCCCTCAAGTCTGTGAGCCACTCTTCTCCCGCTGAGAAGCAACTGGGCCATGTTCTCAGTAGGTCCAAGTCTCTCTCTGAGCTGGAGAGTACCAGGGACAAGAAGGGCGGGTTTTTCCGTGCGCTTTTTGGCAAGAAGAAGCTGAAGGAGGACAATAATGCGTCATTATCACCAGTTAGCACTCCCAAAAGGGCTATTTCGCCAGAGCCAGCGATGCTGGCTTTGCCAGCTGTGGCTGACGGTGGAAGACTTCACAAGTCCAAAACCACGTCTTCCCAGGCAGAACTGGACCCCCGTCTGGAGGAGTTTTTGCGCTACTACAAGGCGAAGGGCCTGGACAAGCTGCAGAAGGACACCAACTTGCAGAGCGCAAAGAAGAGTGCGGCCTCTGAGAAGAAACACGCCTCCTTTGACGTCTCAGACTCAGACTCTTCGGTCTCTGTGAGCTCACGTGTGCCGGTTCTAGACCAGAAGTCCGCTCCTGTTGATGCTCTCGGAAGGCCAATCCCACCCCATCCCGCCTCTGCTCCGCTCCCACCAGCCATTGTAAAAGTTCCACACTTTGAGGTCTCCCAGCATCTCAAGCTCGAGCCCAATTCGTCTGCTGTTACGTCTACGTCGAAGCTCACGGGCTTCCTCCGCAGACACCATGCCTCCATCTCTGAAAGTTCTCTGACTCGGACCCCATCAATAACATCAACACTCGCTGAAAAGCCTGTAAAGGCTGAAACCACAAAGGGGAAGAGCGAGAAGAAGCCGGTTGTCATTCCAGGCCTTGAAGGGCTTCCGAGTCTCAAACGTGTCAGTTTTGACGTCCCGGTCTTCTTCAACGATCCTCCCCAGCAGATTCCGTCGAGAACTCCACGCAAAGGCGAGGTTGAGATCCTCAACGACGGCTCCATCGTCATCCACAAGCTCAGTGCTGCGGAGAGAAGACATCTCATGAGCCAGAGCGGAGGCGGTGTTGTTGTTGGTGGCTCCGGACATCTCAAAGTCATCACCAAACAGCCAGCACAGGAAACTGAAGACGAATCAGCAGCTGATTCCAATATTGAGAACGCTGATGCTGCCCAACACCACTCCATCAAAGTCGCTGCTGCTGCGGCAGCAGCAGAGGCCCGTGGTAAGGAAGGTGGAAACACCCTCAGAAGAGTCTCCACAAACAACGAGGAAGACGTCACTGTCAGTGTCGGTGCCTCCAAGATCAGCATTGATAAGCCGATGGTTCGCCATAACAAGAGTTCAGTATCATTGCATTCTATGGAGCAGACTGATGACTCAAAGGATGCCAAAATCCCGCTTGACATCCTGTACACTCGCTGCTGTCATCTGCGTGAGATCCTCCCCATCCCAGCCACTTTGAAACAGTTGAAGCCTGGATCCACAGACCCTATCTCGTTGTTGCAATTGAGAAATCCGAAACCGTCCCTAGTGGAAGTTTTGGCTTTCAGTGACTTCATCTCCGTTGCTCCTGTTCTGTGTGTCTCTCTTGACGGTGTTTCCCTCAGTTCAGAGATGTTCAGAATCATTCTGGCTTCATTGACACACAAGAAAGAACTGGAGAAACTGACTCTGAGAAACACTCCGTTGGACGATATGGGCTGGAGATTACTTTGCTGGTTTTTGAACAAAAACCGTACGTTGTCAAGACTTGACTTGACCCAGGTCCCATCCTTACACACTGGCGTACAAAAACCAGCCAAGTCCTCCAATGCCTCAACTCTCTCCCGTATGGAGTGTGACATGAGCTCTAGATCTGATATGAACTGGAACCTGATGACTGCTACAATTGCTGCTCGTGGTGGTATCGATGAACTCGTCATCAACGGTGCCAAGATGAGTGATGAAGAGTTTGCTAATCTCATTGAGTTGGCTGTTGTTTTGTGCACTACGAAGCTCGGTCTTGCCTACAACGACTTATCATATCGCCAGATTGAATCCATGTCTACAAAGATGAATGATTGGAAGGTTGTGGGACTAGATTTGGGATATAACGATCTGAGTGACAAGTTGGTTCCTATGCTTCTTGTTGCAGAGAAAAGGGAGATCACCCATCCAGCGTTGCAATTCCTATCTCTCAACTCTTGTAATCTAAACAATGATGACGGTATTATGGAGAAATTGTTCAATGAGTTCTCTGTGTTCAAAGACCTCAAGTACATTGATCTCTCCAACAACAAGAAGATATTCCTATCTGCCATGCTGAGTCTCACAGAGTGTTTACCTATCTATCCAAAACTTGCCAGAATTCATCTCGATTACAACGACTTGACGCAGCAGGTGATTGTTGCTTTTGCTGAGCTGATCCCGTTCTGTAAGTCTTTGAGGTATATCTCTCTTGTTGGTAATCACATCGATGCAGTCTCCGCTAACGCTCTGGCTAACGCAATGAAGCTTTCAAAGAGTGTGATGACTCTTGATCTTGATTATGATGATATTTCTCCAAAACTTAGAGAAACTATTGGACTTTACACAGTCAGAAACATGCACAACAACTTGTACAGCCAGAATGATTCGGATAAGGACAATAATTCAAATATGGAAGGTCTGAGAGAACAGTTGTCGCACCTATTACTTCACGCTGATGACGAGCCTGATCCTGCTGTCATTGAAAGCTTCCTCCAGAGGGCTTTGAAGTTGAGACAAAGCATTCACGAGTCTATTGAAGAGTTATTCCATTTGAGATTGCAAGGCAAGTTGAACGTCGAAGGTAAAGAAGCTCTGATTCGTTTCTGCTTTGTCGACGCATCCATCGAGAAAGGGTTGAACCTATTGTCCAAACGTTCTGCTATCCACAAGATCTACGCCAGACTTCACAATGAGTTTCAGCACGGAAATGTTGCAGCTAACAAAGAGGATCAAGAGAGTCTCATGGGAAACATCTCTGGTACTACTAATCTAGGCGTTGGAGCTTCGGGATCAAATCCTACCTCCACGCCAATGTCTCGTCAATCAAGCAGTGTTATGATGTCCTCGTACTTTGATGCAAGTGGTCACCCCGAGCTCATGCCATTTGGTGTTGCTCAGCGTGACGAGGACAGCGGTGATGAAGAAGTTGAACCTTTGAAAGATGACGTTGAAATCAATGACAATGAAAGTGTCCGCTCTTCAGACGTCGACAAGCTGAAGGAGGAAGCATCTGCCTTGAAGATTGCTGGTTTATTCCGTGACTCAAACATCGTGAAGACCCTGAGTGAAGAGAATATCAATAAGATCCGGGACTTGAGCGGTGAGAAGCTGAGAGGTATGATTCTTGAGACGAACGATTACAGAAATATGGCTGACGTTCTGGATAGACTGAAAGAGAAGGGGATTCCAATTGGACAGATCTACAGGAAAGACGATGAACATCAACAGCCACAGAACGGTGTCTTGGATCTCGAAACACTACGTAACACGGCCTCCAATATTAGTGCCAGAAATACCATTGTCAGTGATGACGAAGAGTCGGTCATCTCCGGTGCAGAGAGTGTGAATTCAGAGACTGATGGAGAACTTGGCCAGGCTTACGATGAGATCCTAGATCAACTCGAGAGAACAAGAACCAACAACTAGTTTTTTTCCTATTTACGTCAATATTCATCTTACTCAGCGCTTACGTAATACGCCCGTCGTGCTGCTTACCTAACCCCTTAGTCAGCCCCGCGCCAGAAATTTTTTCATCAACTTTGGCTACCCAACCTCTCCAACTCCCACCACCTCTCCTCAACAACACACCCACAGCTACAATGGCATACATCGGTATCTCCTTCGGCAACACCACCTCCTCCATCGCCGCTCCCTCCAAGGACGGCTCCATCGAGGTCATCGCCAACCCGGACGGTGAGCGTGCGATTCCATCTGCCCTCGCCTACATTGGCGACGACGAATACCACGGCGGTCAAGCCTTTGCTCACCTCATCAGAAACCCACAGAACACCATCATCAACTTCAGAGACTTCCTAGGCCAGTCGTACGAAAAAATCGATGCTTCCCTCACCGAGCGCTCCGCCAAGGCCAAGGACGTTTCCGGCTCCGTTGGCTTCGAAATCTCCACCAACGACAAAACCCTGAGCTTCACCGCCAAAGACGTCACCGTCAGACACCTCATCCAGCTCAAGGCTGCTGCCGAGGACTACCTCGGTAAGGATATCGAGGGTTCCGTCATCGCAGTCCCAACAGACTTCACGGCCAATCAGAAGGAGGAGCTGCTCCTGGCGGCTAACGAGGCTGGGCTCAAGGTTTTGCAGCTCATTAACGAGCCATCTGCCGCCCTGCTCTCACACACGGCCCAGGAGGACAGACTTACCGAGGACAAGACTTACGTAATCGCTGACTTTGGCGGTGTCAGAAGCGATGCTGCCGTTATCTCCGTCCGTGGTGGTATTCTGACTGTTCTGGCCACCTCGCACGACTTTGAGCTTGGTGGAGACAAGCTGGACGGTGCGTTGGCCGAGTACATCGCCAAGGAATTCGAGAAGAAGTACAAGGTGGACCCAAGAAAGAGTGCACGTTCGCTCGCCAAGCTCAAGGACGCTGCCATTTTGGCCAGAAAGACGTTGTCCAATGTGTCGTCCGCTACGATCTCGATCGAGTCCCTCGCTGAGGGCTATGACTTCCACTCCTCCATCAACAGAATGCGTTTCGAGCTCACTGCCAGAAACGTGCTGAGCCAGATGGCGGAGTTTGTCGTGTCCGTGGTGAAGAAGGCCAACCTGGAGGTGTTGGACATCGACGAGGTTGTGCTTGTCGGTGGTGTCTCCAACACGCCAAAGCTCGCCTCCAACGTTGCCTCTCTGTTCGAGGAGTCCACCACGGTTGTGGCTCCATCAACAGACCCAAAGGCTTCCTACCCAGAGGAGTGGGTTGCCCGTGGTGCTGCCATTCAGGCCTCTCTGCTCGAGAAGTTTGACGAGGAGGAGATCAAGGAGTCCCTCGCACCGGTCATCATCAACACACAACATCTCGTCAACGCCATTGGCCTTGTCGGAGCCAACGGCGAGTTCATCTCCGTCCTGAAGGCCGAGACCACCTACCCAATCAGACGTACCGTCTCGCTGGAGTGTCCTAAGGGCGACGTTCTGCTCACCGTTGTCGAGGGCCAGGCTACCGTCAAGGAGACCGTAGTCGAGGCTGAGAAGGGAGATGAGGACGATTCTGACTACTCTGACGAGGAGGATGCCGTCTACAAGGAGAGAGTGTACGTTCCAGGCACCAAGCTCGCTGAGCTTGCCGTCAGAGACGTCACCACCGATAAGCTCGATGTCATCTTCAACATCACAAAAGAGGGTGTGCTCTCTGTCTCTGCTAGAGAGCAGAGACAGGGCTCTGTTGCTTTCAAGGGTGAGATCACTTTCTAATAATGGGTTGTATATGAGTATAGATGCATCTGCTTTCCGGTAAATTGTCACATGAACTACTTGTACTTGAACTAGAAGCTCTCTTATAGAGCTATAAACTAGATGCACAGCCTCTCTTCTTACAGAGCTATCAACTGAAACCTCAATCTCCCTGCTTAATCATTCTTTTTTCCTATAGAGCTTGTACTCCTTCAGCACCCTGATCGTCCCCAGTACCAAGATCAAGGACAACGGGCCAATCAGCGGCATGTAAACAGCCACCTTATGCTCCTGCGGGAAGAAAGTCTGCTGCACCATCTCTGGGTCGAAGAACGACTCTTCAGCAGCAGTCATCGCCTCAATGGAGTCAGCAAGGGCACCACTAAAGTCACCAAGCTCGTTGATCTTTTGAACACAGCGTTCACGGGCTTCAAGCGACTTCTTCACGTTATACAGAACCGTCTTGGGGATGGAGATGTTGGGAAGCGACTCTGAGAGCTTGAGAAGCGACTGCAGCGAGTCAACAGCACGGTTGAGGTTGGAGATGATGGTGTACTTCTTCATCGCATCGATACGGATGCTTGGAGTTTTGGGATCCCTTGGGATGCCGAGAAGCGTGAAGAGCTCCGATGTGAACGTCTCCAGCAGAGGCTGGAGCTCCCTCGGCGACAGTATGGTGTCTCTCTCAATTGGGTGCTCCTGGAGGATGATGGATCCCCATTGCGGTATGAGGAAGGCGTTGTTGGGGTTGGCTGAACGGGAGAAGTTCTTCTGGATGTCCAGTGGAGCCTGTTTCTGCGACGGGAAGTAGATGATGAAGTTCAGCGTCGGGTACGAGAACTGATTAGACGACACGTCCCACGCTGAGAAGTCCAGCACTGTGCTGAGGTCGTTCTCGCTGATATGGTGGGAGCCCTCTGCGAGATTGAGCTCCGTGTAGTGCTTAATCTCGGTGTCGATCGTGAAGTTCACAAAGCTCTTCAACTCCTCCACAAGCGGGGAGAAGTGGTCCTTCAACACCTGGTCGATCTCCCAGCCAACTGGATACCCATCACCAGTGAGCAATTTGAAAGACAAGTGCACATTCGGGGAGTAAGCAATGGCATTGATACTTCTCTTATAGGACGCTCTCAGCAACTCCAACTCAGTTCTGAAAACATGATGCATCACCGTCTGCGTCACAAAGAACGGCAGATCGTTGTTCTTCACGCTGTCAAGCCTGTAGATGAGCGTAGCCTGTTTTTGAATGCCGTCCATGGCAATTCCCTCAGACTGTCCAAGCTCAAGATCAAGTACGTAAGCGTCCTCCGGTATGTGCTCTTCAAGCCTGACGGAGGCATTCCATTGGACAGTCAGCGGGGAGACTGGGTCGTTCAGCAACTTGTGAATTTCCGAGTCGATTTGTATCTGAGACGCCTCAGCAAGATCTGGGTATCTCAGCGAATCACCAACTCTCAGGAAGATGTCGTTCTGGAGCTTTATATCCACGTTCTGGTTGCGGTATAAAGCGTTGATGAAATTGGATGGCAGTGGAGCTCTGTAAATTTCGGTGAGTTTGAACCATAGGGGTACTCCTATGACCAAATAGAGGAAAACTAGGGACCCTAGCAGCCATTGTCTTGTGAGCAGAGACTTCTTGGACTCAGACGCGACGATCTGGGCCAGCTTGGCCTCCTTGTCTCGTGGGGGCACACTTTTGTTTGATTCCTCCATAATGAGGTGCTCCGCGTGTGGTTCTTCTGCGGGAAGCCAGTTTTCTGGAACTAAAGGTGGCAAATTGGTGGAGTTGGAGCTAATGTTTGGTTGAAGGTGACAAATGGCTTAACGTGTGGGTTTCGCGTCGGCTTATGTAAGCATGTGAAAGATGCTTATATAAGCAGAGGAGTCACGTGACATCACTTGCACATACTTCCACCTACAATAACGTCTATTAAGCTATCGACTGGACCAATAAAGACCAGATCATAGATCTTAATACTCATACCGATAATCCCACAACTACAACTCTCAATGCAATCATTCAATTTGATAGGCTATAAACTTTCGTGTTAACCGAGACACTGCAGGCCCACGGTATATCACCTCAAACTTGTCACTTAGAAGGACAACTTAGCACCAGCGCTGGACTTGACAGAAGAGGCAACTGAGGAGGCAGCAGCCAAAGTGTACTTGTAGGACATGGAAAGAGAGGTGGAGCTAATGTCGGAGGAACCATCACCGAAGACGTTACCAGACATCTTAGCACTGCCAGTACCGTCAATGGAGTAGACAGCCTTCTTGGAGCCGGACCAGACGTTGTTCTCGATGAGCATCTTGGCACCCTTTCTGAGGTTGATACCGTCAGAGATGTCCTCGAAGTAGTTGTTGTACATGTGGCCAGTACCGAATCTGAAGGATGGGCATCTGGAGTTCAGGTTCTTCCAGTAGTTACCAGCGTAAGTGACGGTCAAGTGGCCCTTGTCCTGGGAACCGTTCTCGTCAGAGTGGCCAACAAGGGAGGACTTCCAGTGGTCGTGCATGTAACAGTTGGAGATGGTGATGTAGTCCGAAGCGTGGGTAACGTCCATCAAACCGTCGTAATAGTCCTTGTCGTGGGATCTGTCGGAGAACATCTCACAGTGGTCAATCCAGACGTTCTTGGAGGCCTGGATGGCAATAGAGTCTGTTGGGGCCAAGCACTTGGAGATAACCAGGTTTCTGATGATGACATTCTCAGCATCCAAGACTCTCAAACCAACACCGGTCAAGCTGACACCGGAGGTCTTACCAACAATGGTCTTGTCAGAGGTGACCTCAACGGCCTCGTTACCGGAGATGTTACCGGTGACGTAGATGATGTAGGCTCCAGATGCCTTGGCGTACTTCTTAAGGTCGGCCAGGGTGGACACAGAA
Source organism: Petasospora mississippiensis (assembly GCA_030581715.1). Taxonomy (NCBI): domain Eukaryota; kingdom Fungi; phylum Ascomycota; class Saccharomycetes; order Phaffomycetales; family Wickerhamomycetaceae; genus Petasospora; species Petasospora mississippiensis. The sequence goes on along the minus strand of JAKTVV010000018.1, from coordinate 50,554 downwards.
ACGGTCTTACCACCTTTACCACCAGTAGTACCACCGTTGAGGGAAGCGTAACCGAAGGCGGTCTCAGTGACGGAAGTGGCAGCAAAAACACCGGTAGCGGCCATAGTGGCGACTGCAAGAGTCTTGAAAAAGGAGGAGAGTCTCATAATGAACGACTTGAGGGTGAGTGATGATGGGAGAAAAATGGTAGTGGAGGACAATTGAAATCAGGGAGAAATCCACCTCTCTTTATAGTTGGGAAGCAGGACGGCATCATACCTGTTCACGACTTGGGGTATCTTCATCTGTACCTAGTTTCTCGCCTAAATTTGGGAAATACATCATTCCTGGACCCTGGCTAGCCTGCATGGTGTTTCTGCCGGAGGCAGCCTAGTCTCATCTTGTATTTTGCGGAAGCCATTGAAAAGGGGCCAAAACAGTGAGGAAATAGCAGGTTTCTACCACAGTCAGTTTATCTTTAGTTTGTGCTTTCTGGGGTAAAAACTCCTTTTGGAACAGTCTGGAGAAGCTGAGCCTCATACGCACCCCGAGCTGTATAACCGAGACGTTATAAGATCTGCGAATAGTTCGCAGGATGGAATTATGCACATTTCGGGACTAAACATTCCGGTGTCGCTCCAATTGGTTACCACTGAAGATAACGCAAAGTCTTTCTTTAAAGATAGCAACATCTCTTAGGGCTTTTTCTATGATAAAAGCTTTCCGGTATCTGTGAATTGAACGGCTATAACTATTTTTCAATGTTGGGTTCTAATTGGATTCTGAGACATATCTGTACGAGATCTACTGTAAGCACTAGCCCCTGAAAATCATTTTGTGCCACATCCGGACATTTCTAATAAACACCCGAACATCTCTAATAAACACCCGAACACTACAGTGGCCCTTTTCAGATATATAAAATTAGCTAACGCAGCTCCACACCAAAGAAAGCTCTCAATTTTTGGTTCAGACCACTCAAGAGCTTCAAGAGTTATAGTTTGCGCTAATGAATGATTTTTTTGTTGTAAAAATTATTGAAATAATCTTTTCAGCTGGAAAATAGGTAAAGTTCACTTAGATTAAAAATTCAAAAACAACGTCTAAAAGATCACACCATTGAATGTCGATCTGAAATATAATTATATTTGCATCAGCAGCAGTATTAACGTAATAATATTGATAAATTTATAACTGCTCATCTTCAGCGGATAAGTGTGATACCATTAGAAAGATCTTGCTTCGTCAAAGTCAGAATACATTCCTGTGATAATCTGGCGTGTTATAATTAATGTCATTTATTTCAATATTTTCGAGTTGTCCAGCATCGTGCACAACCAGATATGCTTACAACAAGCAAAAAAGGAGATATGTCTATGTATTAATTAGTTTGTGGATGAGGAAGTTCCAACAATGGAGCTCTCTGAGGACTTTTCTTTCGCCTTCTTGCTCTTATCAACATCTCTATCAGCATCGTCATACTGAGGAACATAGTCGTCCATAGGAACCTCTTCAAGATCATCTGGATACTTGTCTTCAGGTATATCGTCGTCATCGTCATCACTCATTTCAGGGAGAAGTAAGTTCAATATTGTGCCGATGATACCAGCAAGGGCATATGACGACTCCATGATAACCACGATAGAGTCAAGGAAGCCTTGAAGGGAAGAATTGTTACCAGAGTATGAGAAAACATTGCTGAACCATGTTGGAACCAGAATAGCACCGAATCCTGGAAGAAGTGAAGCAGTAAGAACGAAGCGGTCTCTTCTGGTGAAGTTACAAGTAGCGATGATTCTAAGACCGGAGACAGCGACAGAGGTGAAGAGGAAAGATGTCATACCTCCAAACACTGGTTTTGGGATAGCTGCCAATGCAGTGGAGAACTTAGCAAAGATACCCATGATAAGAAGAATGAAACAACACCAGTATCCTGCAACTCTGTTAGCACACTTGGTGATTGAGATAACACCGTTGTTTTGAGCAAAAGTGGACATTGGAGTGATGGTACAGAGACCAGCGAGAAGGCCATTGAGACCATCAGCAAGAACACCACCCTGAATTCTAGATTCATAAGCCGGTCCTTCAACTTCAAGTCTGGAGACCTCAGAAGTAGCAGTCAAATCACCGATTGTCTCAACACAAAGAACGATATAAACGATCAACATTGGCAACACAGCAGGGCCATAGACGGACAATCTGAAAGTTTGAACCCAAATGAACGAAGCCACAGGAGCAGCGTCAATATCAGAACGGTCAAAGTAACCACAAGCAGCAGCAACAATACAACCAACCAGGAGACCAAGAATGACGGAGCAAGACTTCATGATTGGAGCACCCCATTTTTCGAAGATAATGATAGAAACGTACACCAAAAATGCTAAACCAATGAACTCTGGTGATCCCCATGGCAAGGCGTGTGGAGCACCTTCATATGGACAAATTTCATCCACACAGCCGGAACCACCAACTGCATCTTCGAAACCGGATGCAATGAGAGACACACCCATTAGCAAGACAACAGAGCCGGTAACAGTTGAAGGGAAAAGTTTCTTCAAAAATCTTGGTGGGATAAAAGACATACCGATTTCCAAAAGTGAGCAGACACAGGAGGTACCGAGAATAGCTCCATATCCATTTGGACATGGTAACTGAGTACCATCAGAGGAGACAGGGCAATAACCATTTGAGTACATCATTGGCAAAACTTTTTGAACAACAACGATAACACCAAAAGATGTACCCACCACTGAGAGCATACCAGACCCGATGTAGTACGGGGTACCGTAGATATGGAATCTCGTGATCTGGATAACTGACAGGATAGCAGACACGATAAGAGATGTGGAAACGAGATAGCTCTGCTGAGAAGTGGTGGCATTCAGAGCATAAGATATCAGCAACGGAGGAGTCATAACACCTGCAAGCATCGCCAGAGCGTGCTGGAGACCAAGTGTGAAACCGAGTACAACTGGCATCTCGTCGTTAAGACCAAAGAAAGGCTGTCTGATTTTTTGACGTTTCAGGAATGGCACCTTTGGAGTGAAGAGATAGGCATAGTTGTAATCGCCCAAAAGACCGTCTTTGGTGGTGAACTTGTGGAGTACCCTGTTGACGTTGAATTTGATGATTTCAGCTGGAGAAGACATTTTGCCCGGGTGTTTGTGAGGGAAAGGGAAGAGTTGATGATGGACCAAAGCTGACTTGAAGGTGGAAGAGTCGAGCTATTTGACAAACACGGGACGGACGTTGAAGGGCTCCAATATGATAAAAGGAGGAGTCAGGAGAGAACTTCTTGTGATAATTTTTCCCAATCTGCGGCATCGGAGAGAGACATAATTTTTTTAAGTGCGAGCTCTATCGCCGGCGGAGTTGACTCGGTTCAGTAATTTTCGCGCGCTCCTCAACGGTTATAACAATAGGACTAGAATTTTAAGGCGCCGGCTTCATAATTGCTCAGTCGTGTGACTCTTATAAGTGTTTTTTGGATAGTTTCTTGGTTGACACATAAATGCCTGAATTAGTTACTTTCATCTTTTTCTGCACGGCAGGGTCTTCTGGTTCGCTTAAGAGAAATATACAAATTGCGACATGGTAAGTCCGATATCCCGCAATTATCCGAACTTCTCGTTCTACTCAATCTTTGGGAAAAGACTTTAAAAGAGTAAACATCTATGAACAAAATATATATCACACCAACAACGAGAGAACGCTTACTCGTCATCCTCAGCCTTAGTCTCGAATGGGGTCAAGTTCTTAGTACCCTCAGCCCAGGAAACACCCTCGTAGGTGATCTCCTTGATGGCCTTGATGATGTCCTTGACAGAGCCTCTCACCTGCTTGGTGGAGTCACGCTCTCTCAGAGTGACAGAGCCGTCCTTGACGGAGTCGAAGTCGATGGTAATACCGAATGGAGTACCGAGCTCATCGTTTCTGGCGTATCTCTTACCAATGGAGGCACCAGAGTCGTCAACCTTGAATGGGATCTGCTCTCTTCTCAAGATGCGGGAAATCTCCTTGGTGGTTGGGAGCAGCTCCTCGTTGTTGGACAATGGAACAAGCAGCACCTTGGTTGGTGCAACGATTGGTGGGAATGACAAAACACCACGCTCAGTAGACTCAGCACGGGTCCAGAATCTGTGCTCAAAGATGGAGTAGATGATACGGCCGATACCGAAGGATGGCTCAATAACGTTAGGAGTGTACTCACGGATGTGTTCAGTGTGTGTTCTCTGCTCAATCTTGATGAATGTGTTGTCCAGCTCAATCTCGCCTTCAACTTCTGGAACCTTGAAAGTGACCTTACCGTCCTTCTCAAGCTGCTCCTTCATCTGGATCAACTCCTCCTGAGACTGACCAACAAGGAACTTCTCAACGGCAGAGGCGTCCTTTCTGAACTTTGGACCGAACTTCTTCTTCTCTAAATCAATCTCGTACTGGGTAACAGAGAGTGGCTCGTCGAGCTTCTGTCTGACGACGAGCTTCTCCTTGGTCTTGTTGGAGTGGACAGTCAAGTCGTAAGCGGATCTGTCAGCACAACCAACACACTCAATCCAGCCGTAGGATGTGTGCAATTCAGCATCCCAACAGTCAGCAGCGTAGTGGGCCATTTCGTTGGCCATGTGCTGACGGAATCTGAGACGGTTCTCATCAACACCGATCTTGACCAGGAACTGGTAGATTCTGGCAATGAAGTAACCCAAGGTCTCGTTGTCGATCATACCGGAGGCGACAGCTTCACCAACGGTCTTCTCAACTGGCTCAGTGGAGCCGGCCTGCTGGACATCCTTTGGAAGGAATCTGAGCTTGATGTCCTTGACATCGGCAAAGTTCTCGTGCTTCTTGTTGTCTGGGTCGACGTAGTGCTCAATCTCAGCCATCAGGAACTCACGAACTCTCAGCAGACCAGATCTAGGAGAAATCTCGTTTCTGAAGGACTTACCAATGGCAGCAGAGGCAAATGGCATCTTCAAGTTGTTGAAGTCCAGCAGCTTGTTGAAGTTCAAAAACTGGCCCTGGGCAGTCTCTGGTCTCAGGTAACCCTTCAGCTGGCCGGATGGGCCGATGGCAGTCTCGAACATCAGGTTGAAGGCCTTTGGAGCCTCCAGAGGCTGGTTGGTAACAGGATTGTTGATGTCGTACTTGACCATGAGCTCACCGAGCTCTTCACCAGAGTAACCATCAATCTTGGCCAAAACAGACTCGTACTCAGCAACAACCTCGTCGTCAAGCTTGACGGCCTTGATCTCCTTGACCTTCTTCTTGCGCTTCTTCTTGTCGGCGTCCTCCTGGGCGTCAGCATTGGCGTCCTTGACGAGGCCTCTGGCCTCTTTGTCGCCCTTGAGTCTGGACTCCAAAACCTCCTCAACAAGGTGGTCAGCTCTGAAAATCTCTCCAGTCTTCAGGTCTCTGCACATCCAGTCGGAGAACTTGTCCACGTGACCAGAAGTCTTCAGAACCTCGTACGGGGTCAACATCGTGGTGTCAACCTCCAGCATGTCCTCCTCCAAAATGAAGTGCTTTCTCCAGATGTCAACAATGTTGGCCTGGAAGGCACAGCCTGGAGGACCGTAGTCGTAGAGACCAGAAACACCTCCATAGATCTCGAAAGATGGTGCAAAGAAGAAGCGGCGTTTGAGAACGTTCTCCAAGTTTTCACGTGAGAATTCGGCGGCCTGACCAGACATCTTTGGGCGGCTAGCTCTTTTGCGGGGCGTGCGGGGGGCAGAAGTTGCGAAAAAACGAGCTCTAAGGGTAGTGGCCGGGGGATGGGCCAATAGGAAGCGAAGAGACGTTGTGGGAAGCACGGTGGCAGTGGGGAGACGAAAAGCCAGCAAGTTTTGAAATTTATTTGGGGTTTAATGGTTGTACTCATCGACGTTTTGCGCGGCGCGAATTAGCCGCGAATTCCGGTAGGGGCAGCACATTACCCGGCCTTGGCTCGGGAACCGAACTCCGCGCTACTGCTCAATATGTCCCTATAAAGATGTATTCGTGATACACTCAATTGGCTCCTTTATAACTGGCCGTACCACTCAATAGGTCCCTATAAAAAATATATTCGTTATACACTCAATGAGGCGAAAACTGACCGTACAGTTCAACCTGGAGCAGTCTCACTTTCTCCCAGGACGGCAAAAGAAGCTGTCTCTTGGCCTCGTTATCCTCGAGGAGCTCCAAGAAAATGGCCGTAGGGACTTGATCACACTGAGTTGCTAGTTTGGTCTCAGTGAGGTGATTTTCATTTATCTTGGACTTGAGAATAGAACCCGTAGACTCTTGGAAGCTGGCTCTGAAGCTGTCCAACTCAAGGTACTTTGGAAGCTTCAAACGACACGAGCGAGATAAATGTAGCAGCTCTTTCTGATGGAGTGTTAATTCTGAGGGCTCGAGCAATTTCAATGTACCTCGTTCTTTGAAGAAGTTCATTCTCTCTTCAACAGAGTTGATATGTGCTGGAAGTCGGCCCCCATTCAAACTGCCAACTTTGGTGGCTCTCTTCAAACGTTGAGTTGTGTTGTAAAACATCACTTGGGCAAACTTTTGGAACCTGATAGATCTCTGATGCGGTGCTTGGAAAGATTCGAGACAAGTCTTAGTATCTGGATTGTACTCTTGGAATGAACTTGGATCAGTGATATCAATGATAGCGTCTTCACCTGGTGAAGGAAGCTCTTCTGGATGGTAAATGGGTTGGATTGCTTGTCCTTTAGAGATTGTGTCCGACAAAGCCCATAAGAGGTCTTGATTCCTCATTGCTGGGACACTGATTGTAACTACTGAGAAGGACGAGGAGCTGCTGCTGATAGAGAGAGTTCTGTTGGAGGACCATGAGATGTTCCTAGCTATGGGGGAACACTCTTCCAATTCAAAATCTTGGTTGACAAAGTTGGTCAAAACGTGAGATTTCTGGTTGACAGCCGTATCTTCTGGGAGGAGAGATGGTGAAGCAGGTGGTGGAGTAACATCCTTCTCTGCTGAGTTTTCAATATGTTCTTCAACGGCTTCCATAAAAACGGCCCTAGAATGCGTAAACTGGTCTGAGCTGGAATCTGAGGCAAAGGAGAGCGCCAATGGATTGTCAAAGCTCCCTAAAATGTTGTCCAACAGGGATTTGTGACCATCATCATCGTCATAATCATTCGAGATCAAATCGCCCAAGTACGAGGGACCGAAAACCTCCAGCCGGAATACTTCAAGACTTTCAAAACTCTTGCTGGTAATTGGACTGCTATAGGAAGTAGAAAAATGTTTGCCAAAATCCTCCAACTTTGAAACTCCTGAGCTCATTCTCTCAGAGGTGAATAACCTGTAACACTTATAGATGTCATCTGCGTCAGCCTCTGCTAGAGGCTCTAACGGGCCGCCCCTCGCCATGTTCTCCGATTGATACATCTTTCTGAACTTTCGATGATGGTAGAATTTCTGAAACCAAGCAGGTGTCTCCTTTGACAAAAGGTGCAACCTCTGTGTCTTCCAGGTGCTTATTTTGGAGGGAATATCTTGTAAATGAACTGAACTTTGAGATACTGCGGAGGAGAAGACAGACGATATAAACTCCGACGAATAGTTCTCCTTAACATCAAAAATATCACCAGAGGAAGTAGAGGTTGGTGTTGAAGGTGTAATTGTTGAGCAGCTCATCAAAGTGCCCTCATTCTGCTGGATACCGAAGTACTTCCCTAAACGTGCTCTCTTGCTTCCCAGCGCAGATCTTATAGATGTATTGGCTTTTTTCAAGGGATCGTTCAATCTGTGGAAGTCAATCTTACTCTGGATTCCCGCCAACATCCGACGAGAAGGACTATCAAGCAGATTGTACGACAACATTAGATGGATAACGTATGTCTTCAGTGGTGGAAGTCTTATGAAGAGGATGATTGATAGCGACAGCCGAGGAGAATGTGCCAGACAGAAAAGCCAACAGAACGAAGCAAAAGCCAGCCTTCTTTGAATGTCAGAAATTGTTATCCATCCACAGAGCACAGGTATAACGTGAAAGCTTTCAGCGAGCGTCTTGAGTTGTGAGCTTTTAGTTGGTCCACAATAAAAGTGACACAAAGACGATGTGGGGAAGGCCCTGTCAGCGCACGATTACAGCGGAGCTAAAAAGTGCCAATTTTGACTAAACAGCTCTTATGTAAAAGGAGAGAAGAGGTTTAGTCAAAGTGGTACATATTCTACATAAATACATAACATCAAAATGCTCCCAACGGAACTCCGTGTGTATGAGTCGTGGCCGTACCACCAGTTTCTCTGTCAAGCAAAAAAATAAATCTCTCGGGGGCGATTCGAACGCCCGATATCCAGATGACTTGAAACATTACAGTCTGGCGCCTTAAACCAACTTGGCCACCGAGAGGAGATCGGAATTTTGAGTGTGCATTGACTACTACGTTGTGTAAGCCGGTGGTCACGTGACTAACCGTCCAGTGAGAAGAACTTTCGTAATCAGGAAGGCTAAGTAAAGCAGTACATCCCAGAACACTGGGAGTACACTTTAAATCGGGCATAGGGTGATTTTTGCAGATGGTACATAACCGCCGTTTATAACCGTATAAAAGGTGGTTCAGAATAAGTCCGGCTACTGGGATGAAGAAGATGCTTTATGGGAAAGTGAAGAGACTTCGGAATCAGAGACGTTCAGTAAGGCAAAGTACATTGAGTTCGGTTCCTAATTCTGTGTTATAGCCATAGAAAAGACTAGACCTCTCATAATTAATATCAATTAATTAAAGGGTTTTTAATCGCAAATTCGTGACTTAATCTAGTTAAGCTGAGCGCGATTTCCTCTTTTTTCTCCGGATGGGCTTTATATTTAAAAATTTTCAGATATATATAAATCAACAGCTATATATTAAACGGTATATATCTATATATTTATTGATGATAAAGAACGACGTCATTCTAGATACGTAAGAGATATAATTCTGATAATAAAGCTGGTCCCACAGAATAGTATTGCCCCATACTATCGCCCTTCATCGCCGGTTCTCGGACACTTCCCAAAGGGGAAGCGTCCCCATTGGGACGAAAAGCCGATAATCTCTTCGGCCGCGTCGTGTCAACGGCTCTTTCATGCGTCATTTCAGGCCCTGTAAGGATATTACTCGGGGTATTTATAGTGTGTGGATTCCGCCGCTTGTGCCTCCTTTTTGGGGTTTCTGGCGTTTAGCGCTCCAACTTCTAACAATAGTGCCTTGACACATTCTGTGCGTTCTGTCTCACACCTACCATGAAAAGCACACCATCTCGGAACTCCACAGCGAGCGATCTCTCTACAGATCGTGACAGTGAGAGTCAAATCGACCCTGAAGAGCTCCTATCGGACCCCGTTCCCGATGAGGAGAATCAGATTGAGCGAAACGATACGCGGGGCTCCTCAATGAGCAAGAAGCTAGCTGCTGCCCACGAGAAGGTCTTGAAACCCAGAGAAATTATCATTGTTCTCTGTGCCATGTCGATGTGCTCTATGCTCTCCTTTGTCGACTCGAACTGTCTTGCTACGGTTCTCCCTTATATTGCTGAAGATTTGAATGCTGAGCTGACGATATCGTGGGCCCAGACGTCCCAGCTCATCGCCATGACGTGCTTCCAGCTTGTGTGCGGAAGACTCGCTGATATCTTTGGAAGAAAACACATGATTCTGGGATGTGTTGTTGGATTAGCTGTATTTGACCTCGCCTGCGCTCTGGCCCAAACTGGTGTTCAGTTCTTCATCTTTAGAGCTTTCTGTGGTCTCTTTGACGGCTGTATTGCTTCACTTGGTATGGTGGTGATGAGCGATATTGTTCCCTTAAAAGAACGTGGAAAGTACCAGGGCTACTTGACTGCCTTCGTTGGTGTCGGGCTTGGTGCAGGACCCTTCCTTGTCTCTGTCTTTGTTCAGCACAGCACATGGAGAAAGTTCTACTTCATGCTCTTCGCTATTGTCATCTCAAGCACAGCCGTAATCTGGTATTACGTTCCAAACACAAAGTCCCCGATGAATACAGCTCAGAAGATCAAGAGTATTGACTATGCTGGTTTTGTACTCGGATGTTCTGGATTGGTTCTCCTTCTGATCCCAACCAACGGTGGTGGCCTTGAATTCGCATGGAACTCCCCAAAGGTCATTGCTATGTTCACAGTAGGCGGGGTTTTGATGATTGCATTTGTTGTTGTAGAAGTGAAGTTTGCTAAGCTGCCTGTTGTTCCGATGAGACTCTTTAGATCTTTCAGTGTTTCCCTTGTTCTGGTCCAGAGCTTACTGTTCGGTATGGCCTTCTTCCCTCTTTACTTCTACTACGCCTATTATTTCGAAATTGTGAGAGGTGTTTCTCCAATTGTCACCTCTTGCTTCTTCCTGGCAGTTGTTGTTCCACAAGTGGTAAGCTCTGCTGTTTCTGGATACATTGTGAGTCTTACAAATCGCTATAACCCGATGATCTGGATTGGTTTTACTCTCTGGACGCTGGCCCTCTCATTAGTGGCAGGCATCTTCGACATGAATACGAGTTTTGTTGGTATTGTCTTCATTATGATTGTTAATGGTACAGGCCAGGGTATGTCTTTCCAGAACACAATGATTGCTGGTTTGGCTCATGCCAGAAAGGAGGACCGTTCAGTCTACATTTCCACGAGACAAGTGTTCAGATATCTTGGTGGCTCTATTGGTTTGGCTATTAGTGCTTTGATTTTTTCCACCAGTTTCATTTACAAGCTGAACAACGATTCTTTCATCAACCAGACTGAAAATCTCAGTCTCAATCAGGTCTTGAGGGAACACGTCTACTCAAAAGTTGACCTTGCCTCTTTGAATGCCACCTCAGAGCAGATTCTCTACGTGAAACATCTCTACCTCAGATGCTGCAAAAACGTTTTCATCCTTTGGGCTCCTCTTGTTGGTACATGTCTTCTTCTTTCTGCAATGATCAAAGACAAGGGCCTTGATTTCAAGAAGGAAGCCCCAACACCCGAGCCTGAAAAGACGGTTGATGAGAAGGAGGGTGTGCCTGACAGTGGAAAACTGAAGAAGTTAGAGTCTACAACTACAGAGCACCACTTGAACGGTTCCACATCAGATGAAGAGTCCAGCAGACACTAGCTCAACAAAAATTACATGATTGCATAGAGTCATTTATATTTTGCACCTTGATTTACTATTTATTCCTATATCAGCCTCACTAATTATACCTGATTTCCCTGTTCATCCAATAATACTTTGCACGTTAATTACCATTAATTTTTTCCGTATCAGTTTCTGTAAGACAGATGAGGAAACCAGCAGACACTTCTATGATTAGCTTGACGTCAAATTAGTGATTAAATATACTTATTACATAGGCGGGACATTCTATATTTTGAGCGTTAATTACTATTTATTCCCATACCAGTGCCAATTATACCCGAGTTTTCTGTTCTTCAATGTCAGACTGATTGTAGAAGACGGAGTTCTCAGCCTGGAAAGCAGCAATATCTGTGATTTCAATGGGTTCTTCAGCCCTAGTATTGTGTGAAGCTGTACCAGAAGAAGTGTCTCTGCGCTTGAAACCCTCACTAATCTGCTTGAGGAGTTCTTTCAGCACAACAGTACACAGTCTCAGACTCTCACCTTGATTCATGAAATGTTTAAAAAGGTCCTTCATCAAGTACGTGGGGCTTCCACCAGACTTTTCGACCAGCTCTTTCAGCTTTTCAGATGTAATCCTCAAGCCATTCATCTTCAAGAATGCCTCCATCTGCAATCTCACCAGCTGCTGCTTGCTCTCTTCTGGAGATAAACTACTCTTGATCATGACAGAAACCTGAGACCGGGATTTGGAAGAAGCTGAGATTCTCTGACGAAGGAAGACCATCAGCTCCTTCTTGGTGATACGGGCAATTGAAGAGGCATCAATGTCCGCCTTTGGATGGTAATTACCAGTGAATATCAAGTCTCTGATACGGTGGTGGAACTTCCCTGACTCACCCACATCACTCTGGTTGGAGCTTCCAACACTGGCTGGCATCATAGAAGTCATACTTTCCGGACCACCACTTTCTGTCATATCTTTGCCAATGGTGTTGATGAAAGCCTGAATCACATCTTTCTGGAAGCCACTTTCGTCCATCTTTTCCAGTTGCTGTTCCATGGTGGAAAGATACTCATCGATAGCATGGGACAAGTAAGGAGATGTGAACGTACCACTCATGATGGTGATGTGGAGGCCGACAGTTGTTCTGAGAAGTCTGGTTCCACCGAGCACAACATAGCCCAGCTGTTTCTTGAACCTGAGGTCTGGAACGAGAGAGAGTGACATCAAGAAAGCGAATATCCTGGTCATAACTTCGGTGTAGGGGTCATTCCGTGGACCTGTCTGGATGAAGTAGCAGATGGCATTGGTTGGATCGCCCTTTGGACCTTCTCTGGTAATGCTGTAGGACGCTCCCAGTGGAAGAAGAATGGTAGATGGCTCTTTGTATGGAACAGGTGATACTTTGTTGAGATGGCCAGAGAGTTGGTTGATGGTGACACTATACGATTCTGCAGACTGGAAATCACCTTGAACAAACAACCTCAGATATTTAGAGCTCTTCTTGACGCTAGTGAGGAAGCATATGAAAGACTCCACATCAATGTCATCAAGGACATCCAGTCTCTCTTCAAGTGTCCAGACCTTCTCTTCAAGAACAACCAAAAGACCAACTAGAGACATTCCAAACGAGCTGTCTTGTACCAGCTCGCCATACCGAGATCTGACAGCAACACGGCTCTTTCTGAACTCATCTGAAGTAAATACAAAGTCATTAACAATACCATTGAACTCTTTGATGAGGATATCCAGGAGATATTCAACACCATCAGCAAACCCTCTGACGCTGAAGCCAAATCTCACATCACCTTTCAGTGAAGCGTTCATCGACCAGATATAGCCCAACAGCTCTGAGGCATAGAGTCTCTTTGAGACCTTCAGCTTCAGCAAGTCGGCGATAATCTCAACATTCATTGTGTTCAATGCATTGGCCCCAATCTCTGTGCAAATTACGTCAAAAGATAGGGAAACCTTGGAACTGAAGACCTTGGACGACTCGTACTTAGTCCATAGCTCGAATGAACCAGTTTTATGAACTAGCTTAGCCTCAGTAGCAGACCAGGCCGCCTTGGTAGAGTAAGCCAGGGAAGCAATAGCAGATTTGGCAGAGCTTTCATCGAGAATGGATCGCAGCTTATTATGGTCAAGAGCATACTTTGGAATGAACTTATTCTGAGAGATCATGTTGAACTCAGCATTCGAACATTTAGAGAATGTGCGGGCACTGAATCTCCCAATAGCATAATCGAAATTGAAATACTCATCGGTATTTTCCTCTAGAATCTCAATCTCGTCACCAAGTCCGTATCTGAGCTGAGGGTCACACAAGAATAGCAGCCTCATGTTCTCCATCGTGAAGTTCTGGTGAACATATTCTTGGAGTTCGAGGGCTCGTTGTGTCCAGTATCTGTTACCTTCCGGTGTACCAATATTAGCAGCAGCGTCCCAATTGCCAGAGCCCTTTATTATGTTCCTAGTTTTGAGGAAAGACAGATTTTTCTGGAGAGTCTGTGAGTAAGTGGAAGCCTCGTTCATGGGCGAGAGAGTCACATCTTGGTGAAGATAATTGAGCAAGTCTATTGACTCCATTTCGAACAAAAAGTTTGCAAGTTTGCTAGTATCCTTGAAGACAGTGTCTTTATACTCGGAGATTATTATGGAGACAACATCATTAGCCTTCTTTGCGCCAGTATTGGTAAGCTTGATCTCTAGAACCAGAACAGTTTCATCCTGAGCAAGCTGCTGGGTGAAAGCATTCACTCCAGAAGCGTACCCCTTGCTTTTTATCATATCATCGAGAGAACCGATGCCTTCGTCACCAAGGATATTACACCAAGCAATCTGTAAGAGTGAGGAGGATGGATACGCGGAGTCCCTGGTAGGGAATACCAATCGTAAAACTGGAGACTTTGAAGTGTTTATCATGATCACTCGATATGACTCTTTAGAGGTGAAGACTGAAGACCTGTACTTCCAGGTAGAGGCCAGGATACTGAAATCACTGAAGTCTTTCTCTTCAGTGCAAACTGTTTTGGAAGAAGAAGATTTTGACAGAAACATGAGCTTACTGGACTTCTGGGCCCTCTCAGACGATGTCTGAATATCACCAAAGTTGGAGATGGCGAGCTTTTGCAACAAATTCAAGGACTGAGAGCCTCTAATCACCAGAGTCATTCTTTGAGCAACATAGTTATTGCGGTAGTACATCTGGAGGTGATCTTTGACATTCAGCTTTTTCATGTTCGGGACGTCGTTGAGAGTGAAGAAGTTACCTGTAGCGAACCTATGAAAAGGATGATCTGGGCTGGAAATGAGACGAAGCCCGTGATAGAGAGCCCTGCCACTTTTTGCAATATTAGCTATGTGCTCGTTGTCGATGGAATATATTTCCTTCTCGAACATGCTTTCCGGGAAGATTGGGGACTTCAAGCAGTCTGCAAACATGGTGAGTAGGTGATTGAAAAGCGGTTCCTGAACGTTTTTCTCCTTATATAAAGCATCAGACGGCACCTCAAAGAAATAGCATGTCTGTTCTCCAGTAGTGAAGGCGTTACGGCGGCCACCAGCTTTTGTTAGCAGATCGTGGAACTGGCTAGGAGATGGGTAGTTCTTAGACCCCAAAAGGAGCAAATGTTCACAGAAGTGGGCGAGTCCCAGAATATCATCTGGGTCGTTATTCGCACCAGCAGCAACACAGAGAGAAGCTGATGCAAGATCTTCAACCGGATCTGAGACCAGAAGTGTCAGGATACCGTTTGGGAGAACAATCAGCTTATGGGATCTACCCGAACCGGTGAAGGGGACGAGAAGGGTCTCGTTGAGAGTTTTGACGGAGGCCATTTGTGGAGAGTGAAGCAGCCTCTGGAGATCAATATCAAAAAGGAGAACATTAGGAGGGTTTTATAAGGAGGGTGATCTTCAAAAACTGTTTGTGTGGAGAAACTCATCCAGCATTTCCGCATTGGGACATAACAATAGATCTCGAGACTGTGTGGGCATGGATTGGCTGCTTTGGGAGAAGCAGATTGATTTTTGCGGAGTGGGAACAGATGGGGGAAATAGGCCCGAATAACACCAAAAAGGGCAAAAAGAAGCGTCTGAATCGGAGGTTTTCCATGATTTGTGAACATTGGAGGAAACGTGGAGGATGAGGCTAGGAGATGGGGCACGGCAAAATGACAGATACATTGACACGGCGACTTATGGCAGAAAAACCGCTGTTCTATTGACACATACGAAATGACAGCAATCTTATACGGCTATACGAAATTATAAACGAATCTCTCCCTTTTCTCACATAAAAACACCAAAACGGAAAGATACTCCACCAGATTTTCGCAACTAGACAACAGAACACATAGAATCCAATGTTATACTCGGAAACCCTCAATCTCCCCAAAACTGACCCCCGCCGCTGGCGGCTCTCTGTCACGGACCTTGGACGAACACAATGGCATTATCTCTCCGAAGAGGACTCCTCTCTCCACGAGCAGAGTTTTGTTGAGAAGTACCTTCTCCAGACGGACGACTTTACCCCTCCAGAGCTTCCTGAACCAAAAACGGCTTTTGACGCAGCCAATAACGGCGCCACGTTCCTGTCGTATCTCCAAGAGATCAACAGCGGCGTCTTCCCCAATCAGTACAAAGGCCCTATGTTCATGACCATTGGCTACGTCGTCTCTCACTACGTCACCAGGACGCCAATTCCAGAACACGAGCGCACAGAGCTCATCAGATACATTGTCAACACTTCTCATCCTGTTGATGGCGGCTGGGGACTCCATTCTGTGGATAAGTCCACGTGCTTTGGTACGACTCTTAACTATGTGAATCTCCGTCTTCTGGGGCTCCCTGCGGACCACCCGGTTTGCCAGAGGGCCCGAGCCACGCTCCACAAGCTTGGTGGTGCTCTGAGAAACCCACACTGGGGCAAATCCTGGCTTTCAGTGCTGAACTTGTACAAGTGGGAAGGTGTTAATCCTGCTCCACCCGAGCTCTGGGCGTTGCCATATTCGCTCCCAGTCCACCCTGGAAGATGGTGGGTCCACACACGCTCTATTTACCTGGCTCTGGGCTACTTGAGCTCCAAGAAGTTCCAGTGTGAGGAGGACGAGTTGCTGCTGGCTCTCAGAAAGGAGATCTACACACGTGACTACGACTCCATTGACTTCGCTAAGCATAGAGACGACGTGTGTGGTGTTGATCTCTACTATCCTCACTCGACTTTCCTGAATCTTGTCAATCCGATCCTAGCCAAGTGGGAGCAATGGCGTCCAAAGTGGCTGCTGAACTCTGTGAATACGTACATATACGGGGTCATCAAGAAGGAGCTCGTCAACACAGAGTTCATGACCATTGCGCCGGTGAGTGCTGCGTTTGTGTCATTGGTGGTGTTCAACGAGGAGGGAAAGGACTCCAAGGCTTTCCAAACTTGTATGGCCAGATTCAAAGACTGCCTGTTCCACGGACCACAGGGCCTCACTGTGATGGGCACGAACGGCTCACAAGTCTGGGACGCCGCTTTTGCTGTCCAGTATCTCTTCATGGCCGGCCTGGCTGAGCTTCCACAGCACAAGGACATGGTTGAGCGTTGTTACAGGTTCTTGGTGAGATCTCAGTTCACTGAAGAGTGCCAGGAAGGCTCATTCAGAGACAAGAGAGTTGGTGCCTGGCCGTTCTCCACCAAGGAGCAAGGCTATACTGTGAGCGATTGTACTGCAGAGTCTGTGAAGGCTATTATCATGGTGAGAAATAGCGCAGCTTTCAAGCATGTCAAGGACCTCATCTCCGATGAGAGATTACATGCTGCTGTTGATATTCTCTTGGGGTTGCAAAACGTTGGATCCTTTGAGTTCGGGTCTTTTGCAACCTATGAAAAGATCAAGTCTACACCACTCTTGGAAGCTCTAAACCCGGCCGAGGTTTTCGCCAATATCATGGTTGAGTATCCATACGTTGAGTGTACCGATTCTGTTGTTTTGGGCCTAACTTACTTCAGAGAGCACGACGATTACAGAAAGAAGGAGATTAACACCGCTATTGAGAACGCTATCAACTACATCAAAAAGGCTCAACAATCCGATGGCTCCTGGTACGGCTGTTGGGGTATTTGTCACACATACGCCGGGATGTTTGCCCTTGAGGCCTTCAACAGCATTGGTGATAACTATGAGAACTCTGAATACGTGAGAAGGGGCTGTGACTTCCTTGTGTCCAGACAGAGAGAAGATGGAGGCTGGAGTGAGTCTATGAAAGCCTGTGAGCTCCACACTTATGTTGAAACCGAACGAAGCTTGGTTGTCCAAACTGCGTGGGCACTCATTGGTTTGATTTTGGCTGAATACCCACACAAAGAGGTCATTGATAGAGGTATTGCATTGCTGATGAAGAGACAAAAGGCTACTGGTGAATGGGTTTTCGAAGACATTGAAGGTGTCTTCAACCACTCTTGTGCCATTGAGTATCCAAATTACCGCTTCTTGTTCCCGATTAAGGCCCTTGGCTTGTATCATAAGCGTTATGTGTCTTAGGGAGATCGAATCGAATTGCATATAGGGAAATGAAATGGGAGATTTTGAAGAGTTAACCACGGGCGTAGCGGAAGAAGATGTAGGATTTAATATGAGAAGTAAAGGGGATACACAAATGGACATGCAGCCTCTATCAAATCTCTCTGTCATGTGATTGAAAGACTCTCAGAACCAGTTAGACCACAAATATCTAAAACTTCGAAGAGGCATCTTGGCCGAGTGGTTAAGGCGAAAGATTAGAAATCTTTTGGGTTTACCCGCGCAGGTTCGAATCCTGCAGATGTCGTCATTTATTTTTTCCTGTCGAACCATAAAAATGGTAGGGGCACTTCAACAATAGAGGATAAGGTGTATTTTAAGGTGCATTTCTCTATTATAGTGCGCCAATTCTCTTATATAAAGCTCGTGAATACTAGTCATAGTTTGTGTTTCAAGATGATAACTGCATTCTGTGTTTCTGTTCCAACACACCAATATGCCCCATTGTGTAGGCCGAATCGGGAAGGCGGGATGTGGAGTATTTCTGTCAGCTCAATCTCTTTCTTTCTTACTTCGAAACATAGGAATTTCGACGGATTTTTGTGACATTTTGATTGATTAGTTTGTGTTATATCTGGGGTAATGTGTAGATGGTGCTGTATACAATGCTTGTTGAAACCGATCCCCAACATTATGAATATGATGTCTAGCTGGTACTTAAGGACGTCATGGTTCTCTCTGTTCGTCACCAAAAATCAGATATTGCGATGAATCAGCCCTTCAAACCCATCAAATGTTCCCATACTTGAGTGTCTATGCTAGAGGCGCTGCTGGAACTTCTTCGAAGCTGATCTTTGGCCCTTGTTCTTCTCTTCAAAGAAGATTGGCAACCACTGTCATCGATGTGAGATCCACCAAACGCAAGCAGCCAATTTCACAGAAAAGGGATACCCATCAGATCCCAGGATTTGAGGAGTATAGTGACTCTGTCAGCCTTCAAGGTGTAAAACTCTCGAGTTATGTCAACGATTATGTTAGTTTCAAGCCCACTGTTCGTGGCGCAAAGGCTCTTACTCTCAAAAGACGCAGAGGGAACAACCCAACGAGGTTCGTTAAAGACTGTATCAACGGCACGGGATACCAGAAGAACAATACCAAGAATTCTAGGGAATTGAAAAGTATAGTTGGTGATCCTGCCGAAAAAATTGAACTCGAAGATGTCTATGATGTAAATGAGATCTTGGAGATTGCAAAGAAGTCAGGGAAGACTAATGACTCTGAAAAATCGCAACAACATGCTTTGAAGCTTTGTAACGACCTGAAAAAGAGAAAAACTGGTGTTCCATTACTTTTAAACGCTCTGAGAAAGACCGGGTTTCAACCAAAGGAACGAAAAGTGATCGAAAAGCACAAGAAGAAGGCTATTCTATTGTTCAAGGCTCACATGGAGAAGACCAAATCAGGTACTGGTACGTACATATTGACTCGAGAACAAGAAGCCAAGATTTTCGAGTCTTTCTTCCAGTTCACTTTCAAGCCATATGTTTGGGCTTCAGAGTTGAATGGGGTGAGGAATAGGGATCAGTTCTATTTGAAGGCTAGCAAGCATATTTTGATGGTCTGGAAGGTACTTACGAAAAGAAGCAAACGCTTAGTGGGGTCGATCATAGACACCCTGTGATCAAAGGGACATTCTGTTTTTACGTCTAGTTAATTTATCCAGTGTATTAATATATTGATATTAATGAGCTTAATATATTTATAGTACATGCATGATGATCAGTGATGGTTGATCATTAATATAGAAACCATATATTCGTAATACAACTACTATAGAGGACGTCGATTATAATATTAATGATCGGTACTTTTATCCATTTAATATTGTATTATATTTAGCTGATTTATCTAATATGGAGCTTAATATTAATTCAAGTTACCTGCGCAAGTGATGGTTAATCAACATATTAGATCACACCATATATTTGTGATACAGCTAGAGAGGACGAATATTATTACTATTATAGATATACGCTAATTGTCCGTTTTTATTCATAGTTCTATCCAATATATGTGCTCAATATTTCAAGTCACCCGTGATATTACTCCAGAACTCTTGCACATACTTCTTCTGATCGTCATCTGAAGCTCCTCTGACAAACAGATAGACTCTACTATCGAGCTGATTGTCCCATTTGTCTCTGACACCACCAACAGCGATACCACCAGTCTCTTCCAGGATAACCCAGCCGGCACAAACATCCCACATTTGACAACCACCTTCCCAGTAGGAATCGAGTTGTCCAGTAGCAACGTGACAGATATTCATAGCAGCTGAGCCGAAGGAACGGAATCCGTGGATGAAGCCTTTCTCTTTGTCCAAGAGGTTCTTGAAAGTTGACATTTTGATCTCGAATTGCTCACCGTCTCTATCAGACCCGGATTCCAAGGCCACGAGCGATGACTGAAGAGCCAATGGCTTGCCCTTGAGATTTGGCAGCTGCTTGTCGTTAAGGAAAGCACCACGGCCTTTGATAGCGTGGAAACACAGGTCCAAATGCGGGTTATAAATGACACCAACAACACTTTTCTTCTCAATGGCAAATCCAAGGGAGATACACGAGTACGGGAAATCGTGGATGAAGTCAGTGGTGCCATCGATAGGATCAACGATAAATGTTGGCGAGTCATCCAGAACGGTTTCACCAGCAATATAGGTCTCCTCACCAATGAACTTGCAGTCCGGGAAAGTCTCTCTAATGCGTTCAGAGACTAGAGCCTCGACCTTCTTATCGATAACCGTGACGAGGTCGACGGAGTTCTTCTTATCATCAAAGGATTCCTTTCCCGAGTGAGAGCTGATAATTTCGCCACACTCTTTAGCGAGCGAGACGAGGAAGTCGTGAGCTGTCTGGAGGTCTGGGGCCATTGTGTATGGGTGCTTCTGTGGTTTTGGAGAAAGAGGTTTCTGTGGAACGTGGGGGAAGTCTATGCCGCCACCACATGAGCAAAACACCCGGACACCACATAAACAAAGAGAACGCCAAAGGTAAACAAAGCCCTCCATCAACACGTTTTTAGCGCAACAAATACCCCCAAATACCTCCAAACCCCCAAATGGCCAAACAGTACGCCAAGGAGCACTCGCTGGACATCCCGCACTTCTCGTGCATCGAGTTCCCCCTCAAAGTCCACAACGTCGACCGGGCCCTCCAGATGGTTGGTGGCCGGGAAGCGATAATGCGGGCGTGCCAGGACGACGAGGCCAATCCGCTAGAGCTCCGTTTCACGCAGAACGTCTACGAGCATCCGGTGAACGCCAAGCTGAGCCGTAGCGAGCAGATCCTGATCAAAGTGTCTGTACCGAAGAGAGCTCTTGCCGCCAACGGCGGCAATCTCCAGCAGACTCTGAAGGAGATGAATGAGCAGAAGAAGGCGATACAAATCACCCCTGTGGCAGTTATCAACAAGACTTTCCGGTTCCGCGAGATGTCAGACTTCCAGTTCAATCCACGCACCAGCGAGTTCACCAATGTTGTCAACAGATCTATCCATTCTCTCAACTACCAGAACATTAAGAAGCTGGATTTGGGCGAGCGTGACAACAAGCCCTGGGAGCCAGAGCCCAGTGGCCAGTTCGAGCTTCCTCCTCCTCCAAGGTTCTCCTCCATCCCACTGCCGTTCAACTACCACTACAAGAAGAACGCCGCCACCGTGATGAAGGAGGGCAAGCTCACGACCAAGAACAGGCACATCAAGCTGCACTCCATCATCATCCGGTGGCAGGACGAGGTACCCGTGGAGCCGACCCCGGAGCTGAAGCAGCAGCTACAGATCTTTAAAGCCGATCACGGCAACATGTTCTTCCGGGACACGCTCCACACGCTCGAGCTCCTCGAGGAGCTCTTCACCCGGAAGCCGGTGTGGATCCGCAAGCACCTCGAGGCTGTGCTCCCGCCACAGCTCAAGCAGTGTCTCAAGTACGCCCTGCCACAGATATCGTACACGTACACGAAGGGCCCGTGGCGCCAGTCGTACATCCGTCTGGGTGTTGATCCTAGGGCCTCCAGTAAATACGCCCAGTATCAGACTGAACGGTTCCGGGTGCCGAACTACTCGCGTGCTATCCCGAAGAACTTCGTCTCGGAGAAGCCGAATGAGGTCTCTGAGGCGTTCAAGTTCAATGGTGAAGAGTTACCACTATCGCTGTCGTTCCAGCTGGAAAACCTCATAGACCCAGATATCCAAGATATCCTCAAAGCCGGTAAGATTAGAGATGAATGTGACTTCCATGACGGTTGGTACGATTCACTGACGATGACCAAATTGAGAAGGTTGATGAGATACAAGATCAGGTGTCTGGTTGACGGCGTGAGGATCGATCCCGAGAAGGTGCATCGCCTGAAGTTCAAGCTGGAGATCCACGACGACGAGAAGAAAGACGACGACAAGGAAGACGATGTCGTTGTTGTCGATGACGATGAGGATGATGATGAGGAGGATGACGCAGAGGAAGGGTACGAATTGGATATCAGTGATGCCAACTTCAACGAGATTGTATCGTACCTGAAAAAATTCAATACCAGAGGTGCTGGCGAAGTTGAGAATCTTGCCGGGCTGCTGAAGCAGAGGGATCTGGGTCTGTGACCTGGGAGGGTGATTCCTGTACTTTATATGTGGCCCAAAGACAATGTATTATTACTGCTTAATAAAGCTCAACGAATGGTTACAGATTCAGGAGGATGGACAGGATGTCTCGAAGAACGGATCTCACTTGCTCTTTGTAGTTCTTTATTGGTTCGAGTCCTCCTTGTTCAGCTTATGGAGAGGTCTCCACCTACTCAGTGTCAAATGTACTGGTATAATATAACTCCTAACTACAACACATTCCATGTACATGAACATCTGGTATGATTCCTAACTACAAACACATAAGTACATGAATATAACATTGTATTAACTTTTCCCCAATATCACCAATTATTACCCCATCAATCCTTAGATCTTCCAAACAGCTTCTTCAGCTTGCCAAACTTGCTCTTCTTCTTCCCGTCCTCCATCTTCTCCTTTGCCTTCTCTAGATGTTCGTTGAACAGCTGCTCTTTATCACTCTCGCTGAAGAACCTTGTTGCTCTCTTCTCCGGCAAGCTCTTTGCTGGTGATTGGTTCTTCGGGATTCCACTCACGCTGGAGGCTCTCAATGTATAGGAAGACTTCGGTTTACGCAATGTTGGATTGGAAGGCGGAGGAGGTGGTGTAAATGTCTTTGTAGGGTTGGATGTTGGAACGTCAATGTCTGAGTCTGAATCATTGAATCTTGATTTGAAGTTGGAGAAACCTTCAAGAGCAGAGGAGAAATTATTCTGTGGAGGTGCCTGTATCTGCTGAGCCTGCTGCTGAGTATGAGCATTCTTAGCAGCCTGGTATCTATAGTATCCAAGGTTGGACTCAACATTATGACTGTTTCCACCAAAAGATGGATCTCTGAGCGACTTCCTCTTGAAAGCAGCATGAGAGCTCTGCGGCCTCTCCTTCTCAAAGCTGGACTTCTTCTCAAGATTTGGACGAGCTGGTTCGTTCTTCTTCATTGTAGCGTTCAGAGCAGCAGCATTGGAAGCAGATCTTGGAATGGTGGATTGCACCGGTTTTTTATGGGAAGCAGCCTGCTGTTGAGAGGATCTGAGGCCTCCCTGAGCAGGTTGTTGTCTTCCCTGGGGTCTCATGCTCTGCACAGATTGAGGTCTCTGGATACTTTGAGCCTGTCTCGGTATCGTGTCTGGCTTTTGCTGGGGTTTAGATTCTCTCAGAGAAGATCTTGGAGGAGGAGGAGTAGCCTGTTGCTGAGATTGTCTGGCAACGCCGTTGGCCTTACCGTTCAACGGCTTGTCAATCATGATTCTGTTTGAGGTGGACCTCGAGAGACTTGTAGATGAGTGGTTGGAGGTGGTCATAGCGTTCAAGCGGGTGTTTTCAGCAGTCGCAAGCGACAGATATGCCTGGCTTGCCGGGTTCTTATCATCAAGAGCCAGATTGGTGTTGGAGGAAGACTTGTACTTCAGAGCAGACTTTCTCGGAGAAGTGTTACTACTTCTCTTATCAGATCTCGACGGAAGCTCAATGTCCTCACCAGTAGACGTTCCAGAGTAGATACTGCTATTAGCATCGTTGAAAGACTGCGGACTTGTACCATTGTCCTTGCTGTTGTTGACATAAAGAGCCGGAATCGTAGGACGGAGCTGCTGGGCCATGCTGGTGGAAGCTTTCTCTGTGTTGTACTCAGAATCGGCAGTTGTAACCGACGATTGGCCAGCTCCTAAAGTATCTGTGGACTTCGCAGTTGACGGAATGTCTGCGTAATTGTCAAGCATATCGTTATCGTCGTCACTGATGGATCTGTCACCGTCAACAACGATCTGAGGCTTGGCTAGCGCCTCTGATTGGCCACTCAGACGGTTTTGTTCCGTGATCTGATCCTTCTCAAGCTCACCAACAATCTCATCTTCCTCGATCTCCTTGTGCAGTCTGAGCTTCTCCAGCTCATCAACGCCCTCAACTTTCTCGGCGATCTCCTCCTTGATATACGTCAAATTGCGCGTGTTCTCCGGCTCCGGGAACAACTTGTGCTCAAACTCAACCTCCTTGTCCTCTTCAATCTCCTTCAGATCATCAACGAAAACCGGTCTTTTGGACGACGCATTGCTCGAAGCACGTGATCTGGAGCTTGATGAAGACTCGGCGTACGCCGGTTTCGGCTTGCCAAAAGTCTGCGATTTTCTCTGGGTCACCTTCCGGACAGGAGCACAAACTTCTTCAGCAGGAACCTCAATGGTGATGAGCCCGTAGGGACCCGGGATGTGTTTTTTGATCATCCGGGGCTTTCCGGGAAGCGGAGCTCTCCTGTAAGACGAGGAAGTTGTCAAACTCTGAGAACGAACGGGGTTCCGTTGTTGTGATTGTTTCTGGAACTGCGGAGGAGGCCCCTGAAGGCCCATCAGCGACCCTGAGCGGGACGGAACCTCGTAAACAGAGCTTCTCTGCAGCGAAGAAGTCCGCTGAAGAGAGTTTGAACGCGGGATTGGGGTTCCGGTCTTGATGGCGTTGCCTATGGCGCTGGCAGCGGCTAGAGCGTTTTTGCTGACGTTACCCGGCTGTTTGTGTGTGTTAGTATTGGTTTCTGGTCTTAGATCATCACGAACCGTCTCGGTTAGCTAAGCGGCAAATAGCTAAGGGGGGCCGCAAAGAGCCGGCAAAAAGGGGAAATACTCACGTCAGAGGGCGGTAGCATAGGCCCCTGTGGACGAGATTTCCGCTTATTTGAGAACATTGTGTCTGGAAGAGACTGGCGGGTTCAAGTAGCGAGAAAAGGGCGAAATGGCCGTGGCGGCTTTATCGAGTTGCTGTTTCACACGGAACGTTTGCTTGTGCTCGGGACAGAAACTCAATTGTGTCGGCGACAGTGCAAAATGTGTACAATTGGGTGTATTTTGCCCTGTTTACACCAAATGTGTGCTTATTATGGACTTTTCAGCGGGCCTGACGGTGGAATTTGCTTGCGGTTTGAGAGGAATCGAGGCTGTTGCGCCAATTTGTTTGTTGATCTTTTGGGCCCACACAGACCAAATTTCAAGTGCTGCGCTGGGCGGGGGGAGCCGTGCTGAGATTTACGCTGCGCCGCTAGGCCCGCTAGGCTCGCAGGGCGCTAATTTCCAGCCTAGCCGCGCTAGAAAATGGTACACCCCACGTTAAAACACCCGCGTTTCCAGCGTAAATATCAGCACACCTTGCCTCTGAGCTGCAAGTGAAGCTTTACTCTCAGACAATCAGAGGCTCTAGAAGTTGTGGAGATGTCAAAGAAACGTAACATATTACGTTGAGGCAGAGCTGAGATTACGAACACCAGTCTTTCCTTTGTCGAGATTCTGCAATATTCAACATCTCAGAGAAGTTTCGTAGTGAAAGGAATATATAGCGATATAGCGGTATATAACGATAATAATAGGTATATAAAACAGCTGGATGTTAGGGAGAAGGCTGCTGGACAAGGCTGATGCGAACGCAGGTTATTCCGGATTCGGTGCGCACCATGTCAAACCAATTGGTCTACATAGTCCGGTAGTACCATCTCTCTCTATATATATTTGCATATATTATAATACAAGAAGTTACCAAAAGGTACGTGTCGCCATGCATACCCCAACTCTATCAACCTTAATCTAATCCTTCTATGAGGGAAACTCTAAAACGCCATGTGCCCCACTGCATTCCACGCTCTAATCGGCACTCGGGCATAGATGTGCGCCTTGACACTGTACGGAAATCACTCAGATTTGGCAATAGTTTTCTCCTCTTTGGTTAAGGTTGGCTCAACCTGGGCAACATACCTCGGGGCAATATGAGGGTCTTGAAGCTGTATGCATTCTGTGGAGCTATTTGGGAGGTACACCAACGTTTGCTGGGTAACAAAGGGCCACACAACGGTGAACAATACGAAGTACGGTGCCTGATCCAACTTGTGATACCGTAGCAGCGGCGTTTAGTTGATGCCTAAAAGGTACGCAGCTGTGTCAACACACCATCTTATGCGGTTAGCACTGGAAGGAGGCTACAGTTCTGATATTGTGCTTTAAGGTTAATAGCTGCTCATCGCCTCGATCTGCGATCAAGCAATTTGAATAACCACAAAGCACCGGGAATTTCGCATCCTGCACTTGCAAAGGTGTCATCACCGCAGATCATCAGGTTCTTGATCTCACCGTATTCCTCTCTTCTATATACCTACGCCGACATAGTTTCTGGATGGACAACCATAGTGTACAGTTCTCCAAGTGTAGTACATATCGGGCGGACATGACACCAAGCTAATGAAGGTTTCGTAGCGCAGTGGTTGCAACATGAGGTTTAAAAGTTTCGTCTCCTTCTGAATGGTATCCCCCTTCTTTGTGATAGTACCTGAGCCCATGGCGATCCCCTCTGTCCGTTGTATCAGCCTGAGTGGTTCGTACTGTGTCTGAACTTTTATGAACGGCTCCTGATTATGTATCTCCATCCTATAACTTCTGCTATAGTCACTTATCTATATATACGAGCTTACATGAGCTGATCCACATTGGAACACAGCGGAGATCTGGGCCTGTGAGAAAGTGAAGAGATGTATAGAGTTTGACTCAGCGTTGCATTGTATTTAATATTTCTCTTCAGTATGCTTTCGAGCTCAAGGCATCTCCGCCATAGACAGTTAAAGTTTCAGGCAGGCTAGAGATATAGAGTTCCCTCAAGAGATCTCCTTGCTATCAGCATCTCATCCTCATGCAAAAGCGGCTACTTGTTCTGATCGGTTTGCGATAAGGGAGCTATTGGAGACGAGGCTGCTGGAAATAATAAGAGGAAGAAGTTGCGCAATACGTTTCTGATAACTTCTTTAGCCTTGCATGGGAATTAGGAGCGAGCAGCAGTTCTTGCCCACTCTTTTTACGGAGAGGTTGCTATTGGTGCATATTAATGCATCGAGATTTGCGCGAACTTGCATACCACCCACAGCTCACGCGTCAGCTTAGAATTGTCGTTGAGTTACGATCTAAAAGCTCTTTCTACAGCGATGATGCCAACCTCAAATCAGCGCCTTTGATAGGGTCCGCTTGAGTAGCTATCTTAAGGTTGGCAGATGTTTTATCGCGTTATGAGACGAGCTAAATATGGAATCCCATCTTTGCGGGCTTCTGCTCCTTTCGCACAAATGCAGAGAGAGCACAAGACCTGAAGGACCAAATCATAAAGTTACGAACTTGAGCGGAGAAAGTACTCTCGACATGTGACTTTTTTAGTGCCAGCAGCCTCGAGGCTGAATGCTTCAAGTGCACTCACGAGGCTGCTTGGCCACAACATCCAGGGCACAATTTAGCCTGAACAG
Organism: Petasospora mississippiensis; assembly: GCA_030581715.1. Taxonomy (NCBI): domain Eukaryota; kingdom Fungi; phylum Ascomycota; class Saccharomycetes; order Phaffomycetales; family Wickerhamomycetaceae; genus Petasospora; species Petasospora mississippiensis. Next base: position 23,105 of record JAKTVV010000018.1, on the reverse strand, counting down.
ATCTCCCTTTGATGAAACTATGCGTGGAGTTACACCGGCACCGCTTTGTCTTCTAACCGAGTCGACAGGATGGCTGCACACATGTTACGCTCAATGTGAGTTTCGATTATATGCGCCCTCTCGATGACTTGCTTTGTCGTGAGGGCTTTTAACCTCTGCAGGTCTTTCCTTTGGTACCTGTTCGACAAATGCGTCAACTTCTGACCAGAGAGCTCAATAATGAGAACTCGCCGGCGACTCGCCCGTAACTCGGGCCTAATATTCCTATTTGCGGAGTTGTATTGTGGGAAGGACTAATTGTTAGGCAGCCACCGGCTTGTGTGGTTACGAAGCCGTAATGTCGTTGATTTGTTTAACATCTACGCCTGGTCTGATACTACAAGTTTATACGACGTTTTCTTCTGCGCGTCGTGCGATTAATGGAGATATCTCAGATCTTCTTGCTCACCAACTCCCATGAATGGGAATAAATACTGAGAAAGATGCTAGATAAATTGACTTGTCTACCTAGATAGGCCTCATAGTCGGCTCCTTATGTACCGGCCAACTCCGAGGGAAACTGGTTTGGGTCCCCGATGGCTGAATATTCTGGCATCCGCATGCAAACCTGAATTTCTGGTATCCATTAATTTCCACTGTGAGGGGAAAAAGTTACTTCAAGTTTTCCGGCCCCTGCACCAGGCTAATGAATGGGTCCGCCTGAGCTGTATCACACGGAGATTTTTTCAGATAGTACATTGGATTATAGATCCATAACTAAGCGCCTTTGAAGGAATGATGTACTGATCTGCATACGCATATAAATATTATATTGTTTCTTGAGTTGTGGTCCGTATCGCTCAGTTTTGTCATGTTATAATTACCATCATGAAGCCTTAGAAACGAGACGACATATCGAAGTGCATCCACCGTCGTTTAATATGTACCATTTTATATATGTCGAAGTTTCAATTCATAAATTTAGCCCATACATATGAACTTCTTGGAAAAAAATCATTAATGTTCGCAATATGGGTCTCCCAGCTGCAAGCTGTATATATACGTAGTGCGGGGGATCAAACAAATTTCGACCTATGAATTTAGACGTTCGTTAGACTGCTATTCTTGTGCAAAGCACACATACCATTATGTGGCTTACAATGCCCATCTACACCAATCACTTAGCAGATTGATTACTCTTTGGTGACACATAGGTTTGTGACCGTGGTTTTGGCGGAGAAATTTCAGCTTCATGCGGTTCATGGAGAAAGAAATGCCGGCCCCTGCGGAGGTGTGAGTTTTGGTGCTTCCTAAGTCCGTTCTGGGCTTTAGATGTTGGGGTATTGGGTGTTTCTGTGGTATTGTCCGTGAAAGATGGGGTTGATTATTAACTGGGAGAAGTCAAAGGGATCTTTGGGAAAATGATAGAAACTTTTTGGCAAGGCTCAATGCAGTACCAGAGATCGTTATTACATCTGGCATAGCGTCCAGCTGATGAATGGACCCTTTAGCGTTTTCGATCATTTGCCAAGGTAAATTAGCCTTAAGTACATGAGGGTATAACGGAGAACTAATAGCGCACAGTTTGGTCCTTCTCTCGATGGGGCTTTGAAAGAGAAGTATGTTATATGAGCCTTTCTACTTTGTGAGTTTATGGGGCCAGGGCTCAAAGCTTGGGAAACTCGGATAGCTCCAGAAGAAGCCAATTGATTGGCTAGAGCGGATAATACACTTATCCATTCTCCATTGGGGCACACCCGTCTAGTTCTCGTTGATGGGCTGGCGCTGTCCCATTTGGTAACCCAGTATAACAAACACTGTAAGGGCACTATACTGAATAGGCATGTCAGACACATGGCAGAAAGTACGGTGAGAGCACTGGTTATGACAAGGATGGCATCCATATAATATTACGGTGAAGTGGGCCCAGTGGGCCTAGCTGGCCCAGTCTACGAGCTATTTGTCGCGTCAAGCCTCAAAAACTCATGAAGTGTAGACGACTAGATTTCTCGGGCCAAAACTCAGTTTTTAGATGTTGAACAAGGTTGAGACCAATCTGATAAGTAGCCAGGGGGTACCCCAGAAAGAATGAATAAGCCTTCTATGTGTCAGCTGAATGGGGATTTATGATGCAACGATGACAAGGAACCAGGGGCCAGTCGTTGCGACGCCACGCTCAAAGGGGTAGGTTTGTGAGACATGGTGGCAGGCTAGTGGCAGAAAACAGAGATAACAGGGGCGACAAGTCTCAGATTGATGCTCTTGTGTTTTTCTGGTGGAAATATTTGTTTGTAATAGATACTTAGGAAAGCATTAAGGTAAAACCTACATGCAACGTAACCAAGGCATACGGAGATTAATTATTTCAAATGAAACATATCGAGGTGCACCGTATTTCGTATACTGTAATTTATTTTTGAGATTTCAAATAAGCCCCATAATTTATCAACGATGAATCAAACATATATGTATAAATATGTATATATTAGAGAGGGAGACAGCACACGTCGGGGTTTATCTCCAAGTCTAAAACACCGCACTAAAAGAGAAATTCATGTCAGATTTGATAAGACAGCAACAGACAGAGTAACTGCGATAGCAGGAAGTGGTGCACGCCTCCTCTTAGCGATAAACACCCATAAAACCATGCCAAATCGGTATTATCACTAGTCACGTGACCGCAGAAATTCCATTCATTCTTTCCTACTTCTCCCGCACCCCACCAAAATGGAAAAGGGCTCAGAGTTAGAACTTCCCCCAGATGTTTGGTTTCGTAATTTGTTAGAATCTTTAACAAGGGGAACCGAAATTTCTGGTCCAGCCGGCGAATTTACTAGTTTGGGTCGTTGTTTGAGACTGCGTCAGATTTATCGGGCCGATCGACAATGCGAGTGATAGACATTCTAGATGGTCCTAAAGAGCAACAGAAACCGATTTTTTGCTGGGAGACTGCTCCTAGCTACGGGTGTCCATTCTCCTTGAAAACGCCGAGTTACATTGGCTTTTGCAACCACGAGCAGCTCGGTTTGAGGCAAGCGAAGGGTGTCAAAGGGAACTGTTGTAGCGTCCAGTTTGGCCATGATAAGTCCATATTTCGCGTTACAGAGAACCAGCCATCTTGTGTTTGAAGATTGAGATATACACGTGTCTCAGGATTATGGTGGCTGTCAATTGGAGCAACAGCTCTCAGAGAAACCCTTATTCCTCGTGAATATACCATACCTGTTCTTGCGTAGGCTTTGGGGTAAAGCGCGGACATCGATCTCGCCGTAGCACCGCACAGCAAGCACGTACAAATAGGACCGATCTCTACGCAGTAAAGCCTTGTGCCGGTAAACAATTTCATTAACGTTGCATGAAAGAGAAGCATTGCGTTGATTCGTACAAGAATTCGTGATGGGGTCTTTGTTGTTAGCGGACTTGCTGCTCCAAGTAGCGGAGATCCAGCTTTGCCCTTCTCGCAGACGGTACGAAAAACGACGGAATGCGGACCCGCAAGACCTCTGGTTATACAAGCCCATGTGTTTGTTGTAAGTATATGGAGCACAATTTGGATGGCGAAAGGCACTGTTTAAAGACATTCAGAGGAGGTATAATGCCAGTACGAACGCCAATCGGTTTGAGTTTCGCTGAAGCCTAGAGAGAACGTGCAATTTGGAGCTGAAGCCATATATTCTCCACAAAGGGAGAAGCAGCAGCCAAAGCCATGGCCTCTAGGAGCTTCGGCGAAGAAGTGTGCTCTTCCCGGCCACAACCACAAAAGTGAAAGCTCCTCCGGACCATGCATAAAGACGCGCAGAGTGCATCAACCGCGCATACAGCAAATGCACACTCGCAGTCCCATCGCGCATCAGTGCTGCACGATGCTGCAGTATGTTTCGCATTAAGAACTTTCACACAGGCCTTGAAGCGCGCAGATCGCTGCATAGTGCTGCAGAAAGCTGCGAGATATGCGGGAAATGAGGCGTAGACACACCTTATGCTCCTTCTGGCCTGTCAACTTTGGCGGGCGAAATCCTTCTGCGCTTTGGCCCATTTATATATAAAGCACACCGCTCCGCCCTCAGCCGGCTCCAGCAATGATGTTGTTAAAGAGGAGAGTCCCTGAAGAGTCCTTCACCAAAACCCGTGTTTCTGTGCACCGGCATACACATATTCTCTTTATCTCGCCACATTTCCCTCATTTCTCCCGGTACGCTTCCCTGAACCGCTCTCTATCTTCACCCATAAAGCGATGAACGACCCCCTCTACGCCTACTACGGCTCACAGCCTTCTACAGGCGTCTCCGTTGACGAGCACTCCTCTTTTGGCCCAGACCAGATCTTTGTGAACCGTTACTCCCAGGACACCTCGCTCCATAGTGCTCCGCCAGTGGCCTTCCACCAGCTTCCTCCAACGGGCTTCTTTGCTACTCCACACACCTCTTCTGATGCTTCTTCGGTAATCCACTCTTCTCCTGTGCCTGTGTCACACGATGATTCCTCTCAGATTTATGGCCAAGATTCCTTCGATCCTATCTCTTCCTCCACTCAGCAAGCCGGTCTCGCTGAGAACTCTGAAGAGGCAATGGCCCAGGCTGGATACCACAGTGACGAGCTTTTCCCAAACATCTCCACAGACTTGTCGATGGAGAAGAGAAGACCTCCTCCGCTTTATCTCCAGGAGGTCTATCCGACTCCGGAGGAGGCATACTTCCCCCACACTGCTGTTGGGATCTCCAATGAGTTCTCCCAGTATACCACCTCTGCTGTCCACCCAAGCTTCCAGCGTGGGGGCTCCAACTTCCACCACAACAGCGTTGTTGGCAACTTCTCCCAGCCTACAAGCCCACTCCAGTCTCCAGATGGTTATCCTACTTTCCAGCAGCCTCAGAATCAGAGTACAACACATCACGTGGGATTCCAGGCTCCACAACAACCAATGTTCCCCACATACTCAGCTATCCAGCACCACTCTTCAGATGATCTTCAACACATGTCTTTTGCCCCACGTCACTCGATATCGTCCAAGTTCAAGGCCAAGTCCCGTGCCAAATCTGTGCCAAATCTCGGTGGAATCCACACCACACAGCCAGGCCCAATACCAGCTTCAAAGCCAACGCTGAACTACGACCACGTTACTGGTGAAGAGCTGTTAACTTTCTCATACTCTAAGCACAAGATAATCACAACTTTCACCATCAAGTGTCCTCCAACTCGTGCCAATCCTAAGGATCTACCAGAAGAGTTCTTGAAGGAGAACTGTGTCTATCCAAGGGCAATGGTGCCTGTTGAGGAGTACAAAGGTAACAGAGGTCGCTACGAGCGTGAGTGTAATGAGATTGGCTGGACTCTTGCCTGGACAAATCCAGAGATCAGAAACCACAGAGGTTTGGTCCAGAGAGCTGTCGACAGTTGGAGAAACACAAGAACTGACAAGGCTATGAGATCGAGAAGAGTAAGAAAGACAGAGGTCAAGAGACATTGATCTTTTCTGCTGTCTCTATGTGATGCTTTGATGATGTCGTTTTATGGTAATTTTGGTTTTATTTTCTGATGATAATGTTTTTTTTTCAATTGACTATATAATATTATTCTATACAATACAAGGGTGTCTAGACCACTGGTGGGTCGACGGCTCCAATTGCGGAGATGTTCGATATACACATCCTTCTCTTATGACTACAACAGAATACTCGTAGGTCTGTTATAATACTAGTTACTTGAATTATTCAATCCTAAATCATTAATCAACAATATTTGCGGAGATGACGTTCGATACAATAAGGCACGTCATCCTTCTCTCTATATATTGACTACGTCATTAACAGCTCGGGAATACTCGACGTAGCTAGGTGATCTGTAATACCCCAACAACGACATCGGTTGCCCAGAGAATAGCGTGCCAGAGAAACAACATGGCGTTCAGTAAACTTTGACAACATGAATGGGCTTGGACCTGCAACTGAGATGTGTTTTTGCGTTTGGTAATTGATGTACGGGGGGAGGGGGGCATCGCACGTGCACATTCGTAGATTCGTATACGGAGCTTCAAAGCAAAGCAGAGCCAGCGAAATGAGGATACAGTCTCAAAACGTCTGTTTCGCGTCTGTTTTGCTGTAGAGCTGTTGGAACACGAGTTTTGAGACAATAATCCCTGAGATTGGTCTTCGAGAGCCTCCTTGTTCGTGGGTGATCTTCGCTGCGGCTACGAGCGTGTCTACAGATACACACACTTAGTGATTACGACGTGATGGTTTATCTGGGGTGTGGAAGCGTTTCTTTGTTTGTCTTATCTGAATAGTGGCTGGTTTTTGGGATCGTTTTTGATGTTCTGCCTGGCTGGTTGTAGTTCATTGTCTCGAAAAGGGAGTACAAAGGGAGTACTGAATGAATCACGACACCTCCGTTATCTCGCGGTGACAAAGCCACCAGAGACTGGTTTTAAGGTGATGTATATTAACTGAAGATCCCCCTTCAATGTGACCTTTCAAACAGAGATAAGATCTCGCAGACGCACACCTCAACGCGTTGCTCAACTGACAATCAGCGTGTTGCTGTCGAGCTGCAACTCTTCTGGGATTGACGAACACACATCAGTGGACAACTTCCGAGTTTGACAACTTTTCCAAGGGATAATCACATACAAACAGCTCAAAACTTCTACAGTTATAGCGTATTTGGGCGTAACGGGCCCCAAGCAGGGGGAAAATGTCAGGTTCCATATCTGAGACACTGATGCGTTCTTCAGAGAAGACCAGAAGGGTGGAATCCGCCTTTCCAGAACGGGCACTCCGTGACAAGGAACACCAGCAACCTCAAACCTGAGGTGTCTCTAAAGAGGACCAATTTAATGGATAGTTCGTATTCAACCGTGAAGAACACTCTACAAGTGTCACTCGGCCGTAGAGACCAGACCAAAGATGAGTCTGGACCTTCAAGTGTCTCTCAGGCTCGATAAGGACACCGCTTTCCGTAGCAACAAAGTGGCCCAGCTTCTCTAGGATCCGTTATATGTAGATTTGGTTGCTACTGCACTTAAGCGAGTTTTTCTGTCATGTGGGTGCCAACTTCTCCACACTGTGGGGAAGCATATAGTGGTTCCTCATTCACCACGATTATATTCAGATAGCTAGCAATAGGAGGATGGTATAACTAAAATGTACTGTATAGATGTATATCCAAGCTGGCTAAGGGATGCTTTTGTGGTTGTGGATGATAGATAAACAGTGTAGCATAAGAAAGAGACATTGGCTGGCTGGGCTGGTTGGGTAGGCTCAGAGTCTCATAGTATTACATTAATCTATTGATCCTATTTACTAATGTTACTACAATTAATTTGTACAGCTTGATATTACTACTTTTTACTACTAAGTACAGATTGTATAATGTATTGGGAGCTATACTAATCTACCACGTTGACGTTCAATTACAAAAGCAAAGTGTTTCTGATGACCATACCTCAAAATGCCTCATATTTCTGATCATGTAATTCAATGCAGTATCTCTATTTGAAGCTGTTTCAGTCCACAGTGGCTGGCTTCCCCAATACATAATATCATGTCTGAATAGTGTTGAGTATTGAGCAATCTCCTCCGAGATCCCCATTCTGAACCCTGATCATAACACTCAAGAGCCACTTCTGCGACTACACATCACCGAAGATAAATGGATATTGTGGTATAATTAAACAAGAGAAAGCTGCGTTACCGTTGCAACCTGGAGAAGGAGTTTGTGACTAGGAAGTTGCTTATGGAGAAGCAACAGCATAAACACTAGAGGAGTATCACCGCAAAAGGTCAGCAAACCGGGATGATACACCAATGCTAAGCAATAAGAAAGATCAGTAAATAACGGAGAACCCAAAGTTAGGACACAAAAATTGGATGGGAGAAAGGAAATGCACTTGTACCTAAAGGATATTCATCCTTGAAACAACAACCAAGAATTACCGGAGAATTCTAAACATAAGAAATATCGCTTTAGAGCCTGCAATCAAAGATGGAAACAAGACAGTAGTCCAAAGAAGTCTGCAATGAAGACCATAATCAATAACTCTCAATAAGAGGCGAAACAAAAAGGTATTCATCGTTAGAAAACTTACTCCACAGTCACAGACTTTGCCAAATTTCTTGGGAAATCAACATCAACACCCTTGTTCACAGCCAACCAGTAAGACATCATCTGCAATGGGATAATGTTCAACAAACCTTGCAAACAGTCAACGGTCTGTGGAACTTCCAAGATGGCCATGGCCTTATCAACGTTGATACCATTATCACCCTCGTTACGGATGATGATTGGACGACCAGCTCTAGCAGTGACCTGTTCAATAGCGGACATGGTCTTTGGGAACAAGGAGTCTCTTGTGGCAAATGCAATAATTGGTAGTTGATCGTCAACAAGGGCCAAAACACCGTGCTTCAACTCACCAGCAAGAACACCCTCAGAGTGCATGTAGGAAATCTCCTTAATCTTCAAGGCGCCTTCCAAAGCACTAGCATACTGGTAACCTCTACCGAGCAACAAGAGAGATCTCTGGTTGGCCAACTCCTTTGTACACAAGGTCTTGATTTGATCTTCCAAGGACAAAACCTTCTTGATTTGTTCTGGGATATGTTGCAAACCGGCAATGATTTGATCACGACGAGCCAACTTGGAGCGACGGTCATCGGAAAGGGAAAGTGCAATCATAACCAAAGCAATGTATTGGGATGTGTAAGCCTTTGTAGAGGCAACACCAATCTCTGGACCGGCGTTGATATGAACACCACAGTGTGTGACACGAGAGATGGAAGAACCGACAGAGTTAACAACACCAACAGTGATGGCATCTCTCTCCAAACAGTACTGCAAAGCCATCAAAGAATCAGCAGTCTCACCGGATTGAGAAACAAAGATACATGTATCATCTCTGAAGACTGGAGATCTTCTGTCTAAGAAGTCAGAAGCCAACTCAACACTGACTGGGATCTCGGTCAACTCCTCAAAGATGGATCTGGTGGCCAAACAAGAGTGATAGGAAGTACCACAAGCAATCATGATAATTCTTCTACATCTTCTGATGGTGGACAACCAGGATTTCAAACCACCCAAATTGACAGTCTTGTTTTGGAAATCCATACGACCTCTCATAGTGTTGAAAGTGGACTCTGGCTGCTCGAAAATTTCCTTCTGCATGAAGTGCTTGTATGGACCCTTCATGATCTGGTTCAACTCCATCTCCAAGGTCTGAATGGATCTGGTGGCGGAGATGTTGTCATCCTTTCTAGCTCTGTGAATGTGCAACTCACCGTCGTAAATGTGAGCGATATCGTCATCCTCCAAGAACAAAACCTTCTTAGTGTGCTGAATAACAGAAGCTGGATCAGAGGACAAGAAGAACTCAACTGGTTGCGGCATACCATCCTCACTCAAGAAAGCTCTAGATTGAGAGTGTCTGAGTCCGTTTTCACCTTGGGCAACTGGCAAGAGGCCAAGCTGAGCAGCGTCCTTCTCCTTCTGAACAGGGCTCAATTCGTGCTCAACATCTGGGAATTCCACGTCAACGAAGTCAACCTTCAACTTCTTTTCGGTCTTAACACCGACCAACAATGGGGAACCCCTTCTAGTAGCGACAACCTCATTCGGGTAGTGGATAGACTTGACCAACAAACCGTACGAGCCATCGATCTCGAAGACAACCTGCTTCATCAACTCGTTGAAGTCCGGCTCGTTGCCGTTCTTGATGTTGGTATCGTAGATGTGCTTGAACAACTTGGCGATGCACTCGGTATCGGTGTCGGATTCAAACACGAAGCCCTTGCCCTTCAACAAGGTCTTCAACTCTCTGTAGTTGGTGATGATACCGTTGTGGACGACGACGAACTCGTTGTTGACGTCGGATCTCTGTGGATGGCAGTTGAATACCTCAGGCTGGCCGTGTGTGGCCCATCTTGTGTGGGCAATACCGGCGTGAGAGACGAAGGTGGACTCATTGCTGTAGCCCTGGCTCTCATACTCCTTCTTCAACTGGTGGACTTTGCCGATCTGACGCACAATGTACGTCTCGTTTGGCTTGTCGCCGTCAATGGCCAATCCGGCCGAGTCGTAGCCTCTGTACTCCAATCTCTGCAAACCCTCGATCAAGGTGGATGCGATCTCGCCTCTGCTCTTCTCAACCAAGTAGTTGACGTAACCAAAGATACCGCACATAGTTAAGCAGTTGTGTGTGTTCTGTGAGCTGTGTAGGCTGTGTTGTGAGGAAACCGTGGATCAACGATGGGCGGCTAATTTCGATCTGTGAGGTTCGGAGTGGGAAAGCTGCTTTTTAGCCTGGAAACGGTTGTAGAAAGGGCGGTTCAGGCTGGGCTTCCTAGAGCGGTTAGTGGTGCGAGTTCTCGTGTGAGTTCTTGGTGGGGAAACACGTCTTCTTGGTGCTGTTGTGGGCGTGTAAAGGTGAAATTTGATGGAAGCGGGCAGATTTTTTTTTGTTTTGGTTTCGCTATGCGATGTTAGTTCGAGAACTTTTGCTGACGTGTCGGATGAGGATTCGGCGGCTATTATGAATCTGCTTCCATAAAGGGAAAGGAAAAGGACCCACCTGCTAGAAGTGCTTTCTGGAGGAAAGAGAAGGAGCGCTTTTATCTGGGCGGTGCAATGTTTACGTTCCCGGCTGGGAGGGCGGGCCGGCTTTTTTATTTATATAACCCTGGGGGCGGCGTCTCATTTGGCTCCCGCCAATAATAACACGCATTAATTCACCTCCGCCAAGAACGACGCGGGCGGCCCGAGCCAAAATTCCGAGAAAGACGTGTAAAAAAATCCGTAGAATCCGAATATGCTCTTAAATCTGTTAAAAAAGCGCCCCATTGTCGTCAAAAACACGCCCTAATTCCCAGCTCCGCCTCCCCCTCGTCAAAAAAGCTCTTCGCGCACTTCATTAAGGCTCTGAATCGGGAAATGTGTAAATAAAGGCCCGCGCACTTGTTTTAGTGTTTTCGCGAATCTACGTTTCACAACCACGTAAAGGGCATTCTCCATTCGATATTTGGTTATTCTTGACCCACGCTTACGTCATTGCTGACTGTTGTTGATTGTTGTTGACTGTTATTTCCAGGCTGTCATTTTCTGACTGTAACTACTGATTCAACAAAGTAGGGGGAGGGGTCAAAAAGGTGCCCTAACCCAATTGGCTACTATCTGAGACTCGTGTCACACAGTCACAAAGCTTTTTATCCAATCCCTTGCCGGCAAAGCATACCGGTCGCCGAAGTCGTTTGTCTCCTGCATATTGAAAGAGGAAGCGGGCTATATATAGCTCTCCCCAGGCACGGAACAATAGCGCCAGAAAGGCCCACAGAATGAAAAGCGCGAAAATTGGAAGTCGGGCCGAAAAAAAAAAAAATAAATAAAAAAATAAAAAAAAATAAAATAAAAAAAAAAACGAAAGTGGTACGGCCACTATGACTTAACGGCTGATCGTGTATACGGAAAGCCAGCCGTTGAACTCTACAACTGGCTTTTATAAGAGACAATCTGTGAACAGCAAACAGAAATGCCATCAAGATCACTCATATCAGCACTTAAGACGTTCTCAAGGCAAACAGCGCCGCTACCAAGACCTCCTTCGTGGTGTTTTTCAAGATGCATGTCATCCCCAAGCACCGGTATTAACACCAATATCTTACCAAGAACACCCAAAACAACACGTCAGACCAATTCACAGATCCTGAGACGTACTAAGCGAACATCGTGGTTGCACAATAAGAATTCTGAAGTTTTGGAGAGTATTCAGAAGGAGTATCCGACGCTTCCAGTTACGACTTTCACCACCTGTGAGAAGTACAATCTCAATGAAATTTTGGAGAAGAATAATCTTGGGATCCAGGTGCTCATCCCCAATGAGATTCTCCACTTCAAGTACCAGGATAAACATGACGTTTTACTGTTAGAGTCTGGTTCCATTGTTGGCTGGGGCATAGACGAGAAGTGTCTTGAAGAGAAGATCTTGCCTCTGTTCCAGGATTGTACTCTATCGAAATATGACTACCCAGAGTCTGAGGATATGGACTACATTGAGGTTATTGGGGAATCGGATCAGGAGAGTCATGTTATCACAGAGACTATCATTATCAACGGCTTTGACAAGCAGCAGGCTCTTCTGGACAAGGCTGCTTTCTCTTCTGGCTTGTCAAGATCAACGAGACTTGCAATTTTGGAAAACGCTTTGGAAAGACATATCACCCAGACAAGAAAAGTCACAGAAGGTTTATCTGTTGGTAGGACGCTAACTGTTACAGAGAAGGACTTGTTGAGGTCCACTGGGAGATTGTTCCTCTTGAGAGGAAAGCTAAACCTCTACTCCGAACTGATTGAGATTCCAGACTTATACTGGAGTGAGCCAAACCTGGAGAGAATCTACAGATCTATCTCAAACATTCTTGATATCTCTCCTAGAATCTCAATCTTAAACAAGAAGCTGGATTACGCAACGGACGAGTCCCGTGCTTTGCTTCAGACGCTGAATGAGGAGAAAGGTACCCGTCTTGAGTGGATTATCATCTATCTCATCATGATCGAGGTCTGTTTCGAGTCTTTCCACTTCTACGAACGTTACGTGATGGACAAGGAGGAGCCAAGGGATGCTTGATCAACATAAGCTAATATAGCCCAAGATGCCATTATGATGGGGATTTGCTTTCATTGGGGAGCAACCACTAGATATAGCCTAATCTAACACTCATTACTCTCTGTCAACAATGTCAAGCTCCAGCTGGATCTGGTTACCGTCCAAAACCTTGACATGGGTCAGGTCCTTGACGACATATGTAGCACCTGCTTTGTACAGCAACTGTGGATCAAAAGAGCTTGCGATTCCGATAACAGTGGCACCGGCATTGACACCAGCACCAATTCCAACAGGAGCATCTTCAAAGACAATCTTCTTGACGGTTTCTTTGTTTAATCCGTTCTTCTCACACAGAAGCTCAGCACCTCTCAAGTAACCTTCCGGGTTTGGCTTGCCCTTGGAAACCATCTCAGCGGTGATAAACACATCAGGCTTACGCACATCACTCAAGATGTTGGAGAACCAGCTGAAAGCCAGCGTCTGGTTACCAGAGGTGACAATGCACCATTTGTCTTTGTTCAAAGCGTTCAAAAGCTGATTATGGCCTGGGATTACTCTGACGAGATCTCCATGCTTCTGAACGATGTCGGCGTCAAACGCAAGAGCTGCCTTGTTGTTGGTGTTGTCAATGTTCGGGAAGAACTTGGCCATAACCTCAGAAGTTCTGGTTCCGTGGGAGTACTCGAACAATGAGTCGGAATCTACTCCGTGCTCTTTGCAGAGCTCAATCCACAGACGCTCAACGGCGCCGGTGGTGTTGACGAGGGTTCCGTCGAGGTCAAAGAGACAGATATCGGTTTCAACAACAGCCTTGCCCATTTTAGCGGTGTTTTTGGGATACCTGGAGGCTTTGCGGAGAAGCTGTACGGAGAAGTACTAATGTCGCCAGTGGTTCTCGGACATGGCATGTTGCCCGTACCGTTATGACCTAATACGGTAATTACTTAAAGGGCGTGTTTCTGCGAATTTCGCGCAATTCGTGATTAAGTGGGGGACCTGAAAGTGGAGCCAGTTCACACTGAACAACAACCCTCAACCCCAACAATATCGTACATTTCACACCTGAAAAATGTCTGTGTCCCTTGCACGCACAATCAGGAACGTCATGAAGGCAGGCTGGACCCGCTACGCGAAGCAGATGAACTCCATCGGCGACGCCAGAGCCGGCGTCCTTGTCGGGAAGGACGACTTTGGCAACGAGTTCTACGAGACAGACGATCCTGTTGATATTCATTTGCGTACCAGATGGGTTGAGTACAAGGACAATAAGGTGGACATCTCGCACATAGAGCCCGGGTGGCATTACTGGCTTGGTTACGGTACCGATATTCCGCCAAATAAGGTGGTTGGTGAGGAGAAGACCGTGAGAGCTTATCCAACGCCAGAGGTTCATGCTGTTAACATGACTGGTACTGCTGGTGCGTATGTTCCGTATAACACGGCAAAGCCGAAGTTTAAGGCATGGGAGCCCCAGGTTGCGGAGAGAAGTGGCTGATTCCGCGCTTTATTTATGTGAAGAGCCCCCTATTTATCAGTATTTATTGAGGGGTTCGCTATTTATTACTATTTATTACTATTTATTAAGCGTATACTCCATACCAAATATATATATAACCACCATATTACATCCATGGTGTGCAAATTCATAAGCTAATATACATGTGTCATTTCACTTTCCACTGGCGACATTAGTGGTAGCAACCTTGGTGTTTAGTGCTATTCAATTTTAGTATTTTTTAACATTGGCCGTATCCAAACAGCACAAATCTATAATCTTGCGAATTCATAAATATGTACATGTGCCTTCTTTCCCCTGGCAAAAGTCCAGAAACGATGGAATTCTCGGTTGTATGACTATTAAGGTCTATGATCTGGTATTTATAGGTCCAGCCGATAGCTTAATAGACGTTATATTATAGGTAGAAGTATGTAGAACATAAGTGTAGGAGGACTTATCCCCTTATATAGTGAGTATTTGGATAGCATTAGCTAGGAGTGATGTGGCCTATACCATTACAATATTCCACTATTCCTCAACATTCATTCTATTTATCGACCGCCTTCATATGCAAATTCATAAACGTATATACATGTCTATTATGTCAGTTACTTCCCACTGGCAAAAGTAGCAGCAACGATAAGAGGGAACACCACAGTGGCATCAGCATAGATCTTCGTCGAGCGTGCTTCAGCCTTGATTTTACCCCACGAAACGGCCTCATCCGGTCTGGCACCGGCATCAGAGCCGTCAAACTCCTGGCCAGTGTTGATGAAAACCGCATAATCAGCACCGTTTCTCATAAGACAAGCATTGCAAATATGGTGCTTGATCAGACCACCACCGAGGAGAATCATACCGGCACGGAACGCGGCCATAGCCATGGAGTTGATTTTGCGGATGTCCGCAACGATGTCCAATCTCAGCTGCTGGGGAGAAGCCTTAAATGTGTGGAAAAAGAGCATATCGCCAATGGAGCCGTCGGTGATGGCTGGGCAGAAAATAGGAATTTTGTTCTTGTGTGCCCAGTACAGAACCGACGATTCGTCATTGATCTCCTTACCGAGTCTGTCGATGAGCTTAGAAGGCGTGAGAACAGCTGGCGAATCAGCGTCGAGTGCTTCAGCGCCCAGCTTCTTAGCAGCCTCAGTTTGCTCCTCCAGAAGCGTGTCGAGAATTGGCACAATCCACTCCTCAAATTTGCAATAGTTGTCGTTTGGCACCAGAAGGTTTCCGATACGGTTCATTCCCTCCTCGCGCAACTTGGAGCCCTTGAGGGAGAATTCTCCAAGATAAGTTGGCGCCAAACACTTGATTAAATCCTCCTCAATGCCTCCAGCAGTGGCCACAATCGCACTCACGTGCTTGTGCTGAACGAGGTAGCGGAGAGTGTCACGGAGGCCAGAAGAGATCAGGTTGGAGGTATATCCCATGAAAATGGTGGCCTTCTGGAAGCCGTCTTGGTCGAATTCGCCCGTTCTTTTGTGTTCTTCGAGCTCGTCTCTGTGCACACCTCTCCAGGTTCTCATCTCGTCGATGATTTCGCAGCCCTGGGCGAGCGAAGAGGCCTGGAAACCCATTGTTTTCATGCTTTGGATGAGATCTGTAGCCCTCATGTTGACGCTCTCAGGCTGTGAGTAATCGATGCCTTTCACTTCAACGAAGTCCTTTGGAACCGGGACGGACGCCTTGAGAACCGCATCCTGGAGGATGTCTGGCAGCTGGTCGTTCTGCTTGGACATTACGAGTTTGTGGGGATTTTGTGGGGTTTTTGAAGAGGGGTTTAACTCCTTCTGGAGAGAAAATGGTGCCATTAGACGCGCCAGGCAAAATTTTCAGTTCCGAGGGCTTATCGGCACGTGATCGGACCGGAAATCCGGGCCCACAAGTTCCGGGGCTTATCGGCACGTGATTGGGACGGAAGTCTCCGCACGCTATCTCGGCGCAGAAAAGGGCTAAAAAGACGGGAAAAAGGCCTGAAAGCTCGCACAAAGTTGTCAATTAGGTATATCTGCTTCCGAAAAACCACATGACCCGAGGAAAACTTCCCAGCACCGCTGTATCCTGAAAAAGTGCCGACATTAGGGACCCCCACACTGCCAGCCACCAAACCCCGAGCCACTCGCGAGCCAGCACGAAACTTTCCGCTTATCTCGACATTCTCGAGAGCCACAACGAGCCTTATGATTTCCTCCCTCTTATCCAGTTATACAATCGTTCTCACAAAGGCTACCAGTAAAAATGTCCAACAAAAACTCAGATCTCCAGGCTGCCGAACAGGCTATGCGTCAGGCCTTTGACCTTTTTCAGCTTGGCTCTTCTTTGCTCAACTCCAACTCCAAATCCAGCAAGAAGACTTCTCGTTCCAAAAAGTCTAGAACTATCAAGAAGGCAATTGTCAACTTTGACTCTGACTCTGACGAGCAGTACACTCCGGAGGAGGACTTCGAGGACCTCCAAGAGGCCAATGCTTCCGATAAGGATTACTACTTGAAGTACTCTGACGATTACATCAGCTTCACGGCTCAGAACCCTACAACTTTCCACGTGATTGCCTATTTCTCCAAACTCCTAGAGTCTAGAGGCTTCAAATACCTTTCTGAAAAGGAGGACTGGTCCAATTTGTCCCCAGGCTTGTACTACACCACCAGAAGTGGAACCAACCTGGGTGCGTTCGCTCTGGGAGCCAATTGGAAGCCGGAATACGGTGCTGGTATTATTGGCTGTCACTGTGATTCTCTTGCTGGTAAGCTTAAGCCAACTTCCAAAAAGGCCAAAGTTGACGGTTATGAGCTCCTTGGGGTTGCTCCTTACGCTGGAGCTCTTTCCCCAGCCTGGTTTGACAGAGATTTGGGTCTTGCAGGCAGGGTTCTCGTCAGAGTCAAGGACTCAGAGTCCCCAACTGGCTTCAAAATTATTTCTAAATTGATCAACTCCTCGCCAAAACCAATTGCTAGAATCTCCACTCTTGCTCCTCACTTTGGTGCTGTTTCCAACCCGCCATATGAC
Organism: Petasospora mississippiensis; assembly: GCA_030581715.1. Lineage (NCBI taxonomy): Eukaryota > Fungi > Ascomycota > Saccharomycetes > Phaffomycetales > Wickerhamomycetaceae > Petasospora > Petasospora mississippiensis. The sequence goes on along the minus strand of JAKTVV010000018.1, from coordinate 6,030 downwards.
TTGGAGACCAAGGCCATCCCAGTCATCGCTTTCTCACCAGGCGCTGACCCGGAACCAACAGATGCTGAGAAGAAGTCACCTTTGCTGAAGAACCATTCTCTTGGTTTGCTGAGATACATCGCTGAGCTTGCCTCTGTTGGCGTTGAAGAGATTGTCCAGCTGGACCTGGACCTCTTTGATGTCCAGCGTGGAACCATTGGTGGTCTGAAGGACGACTTCCTTTTTGCACCAAGAGTTGACGACAGAATCTGCTCCTACGCTGCCATTTCGGCCTTGTTGGAGTTCACTGAGAAGCCTATTCCAGAGGGAACTTTCAACCAGGTGTTGCTGTACGATAACGAAGAGATTGGCTCGTTGACCAGACAAGGTGCAAAGTCTACGCTCGTCAACACCATCACTGAACGTGTTATTGCTGACTTGTTTGAAGACTCCGAGACTTTGACCAGAATCTCGTTTGCCAACTCCATTGTTCTCTCTGCTGACGTTACACATTTGATGAACCCAACTTACAAGAGCGAGTACCTGGAGGACCACTACCCATTGCCAAACATTGGTATCACCATTGCTTTGGATCCAAATGGCCATATGGCTACTGACTCTGTTGGTCTGGCTCTTGTTGAAGAGATTGCCAGACTGAACGGTGACAAATTGCAGCACTTCCAGATCAAGAATGGTGCTAGATCTGGTGGTACTATTGGCCCAAGTATTTCTACACAGACCGGTGCTAGAACTATTGATTTGGGAATTGCTCAGTTGAGTATGCACAGTATTAGAGCTGCCACTGGTTCTAAGGATGTTGGCCTTGGTGTTGAGTTCTTCAAGCACTTTTTCCAGGACTGGAGAGATGTTTACGATTCATTCGGTGATCTCTAGACATCTATCTGGATTATTAAGTGAAATACTCGTAGATATAATCTTTTGGCAAAGATAAAATCTCTAGGGAGACTCTGAAAATAATTGATATATAAACCTACAATATTAAGTGAAACATTATGTAAGTGTAGACATCAGTTTTTGGCAAAAAAAAAACTATATGATCAGGGAGTCTGATAACTACCTATATACAGCATTAAGTGAAATATCATGTAGGGGGTTCATACTAGATCACATCACTAGCTCTTGGCAAAAGCCAGATCTTCTGGGAGTCTAAACGTGACTCTGAACATCGGCTTCGTTGGCGCCACCTGTCTCACGAACTGGAACTGCAAAGTAGCAAAATCAAGCTGGTAGTTCATCACTTCACACATTCTCTTGTGGACTCTTCTGTGCAGTTCATCCATTTCTGGCTCTGGCTCATCCGGAGAGAACTTCCAGAAGCAGTACACATGCACCATTGGCAGCTCAAATCCCTCGAGATCTTTCAGTTCTGGATAGTTCGCATAAATTCCGGAGTACTCGTTCAGGAACTCCAATGCTGAGTCTGGCAAGTTCATCACAAAGTGTTTCGGGAACTTTGGAATCGTGATTGTATGTGCCACCGGCTGCTCACCTTTTCTCTTCTTCGTAGTATAGCTGACTTGACCACCTCTCTCTTCGCTGAACTCTCTGACGTACTTGATGCAGTCTTGGATGACGACACGGCCGTCGAGGTTCATTGGCTTCACGTACTTCTCCACTTTGTTCTTCTCGAGGTTCACGGCCATCCACTTGTAAGAGTCTGGATTCAGGTCGTTCGACAGAACAAACACTCTCTTCTTACCAGCAGGAACACTGAACGGGCCAACTCCGGCCATCACGTCAACCACCATATCGCCCTCGCTGAACATGCTCACCAGTCTGTCGTGTTCCGTGTGCAATCTGGAGTTCCAGTACACCTTCTCGAAGTCGAACTGGAAGACACAATTGGACTCTCTCTGCTCAACAACGAGGTCCTCGTCACCGGCAATCACCTTCATGGGGAAAGTACGGTACACCGCATGGATGGTGTCCACTTTGTCCACCACGGTTCTGATGTTCGGGTTCTTGTCGAGTATAACCTGGCCAATGAGAGCACCGTAGGGCTTGAATTCGTCACGCAGGTTGAGATGGGCAACGTGGCCCGTGATGGTGAAGCCGGAGGGCACCTCGCTTAGGAATTCTTCAGGCAGAATGGCCGCCAGAATGTCCTCGGCTCGCCAGAAGTCGTAACCGAGCTTCATAGTGTGTGGTTTGAGGGCCACATTGTTCTTCTGGATGAACTCGTACGCCTCTGGCGAGAGCTTGGAGTGCGCTTCTTCCACGCTGCTGATATCCTCTCTGAGGAGAACGCCACGTGTTCCGTCGTCGTATCTGAGCACATTACGCACCTTCTTGAGCTTCAGAACCTCCCTGGGAAAGGCCTTGGTGAAGACACCGACGAGCTGTGGCTCTGTGAAGAAGGCCTCCACCAGCGGGACGCTGCGCTGGAAAAAAGCCCGGTCCAGAACCGTCATTGTGCGGTTGACCGGTGGGAGAAGGTGGTGTGGAGTTTGGTGTGACATTCTGCGGACCAAGCGGGAAAGCATGAACTGGAGCACCGTTGACGCAGTTGATGTAGTTGATGTAGTTGAAGTGCTTCGCGAAAATTTTCATACATCACCCCTAGCGAAACATAAACAAGACATCACCAAAACCATCAACACAACAAAAGCACGACAACAGAAACGTCAACAAAGCCATTTCAGGCAAAACATCCCCTTACCGTAAAACACAATGACCGACATTCTCAGCGTATCGAAGTCACGTGCGCTCGAGCACGCCGACTCGGACTCGGACTCGGATGTTCTGCTGTCAGACGAAGAAGAGCATCAACACCAGCAAACCGACGAAAACGGGCTCAAAAAAACAATCGTCACCCCTGGCGAACTCGTCACGGACGACCCAGCCTGGATGCGAGGCCACGGCACGTATTACCTCGAAAACAACACGTATTCGTCTGTGGCGGGTACCATTTCCCGTGTGAATCGTCTCTTGAGCGTTACGCCAATCAGAGGCCGCTACCAACCCGAGACCGGTGATCACGTGGTTGGGAGAATCACCGAGGTCGGCCAGAGACGGTGGAAAGTGGATATCGGTGGAAGACAGGATGCTGTGTTGATGCTGGGCTCTGTGAACTTGCCCGGCGGTGTGCTGAGAAGAAAGAGCGAGAGCGATGAGTTGCAAATGCGAAACTTCCTCAAAGAAGGCGATCTTTTGAACGCTGAGGTGCAGTCTCTTTTCCAGGACGGAAGTGCCTCGCTTCACACGAGATCTCTGAAATACGGCAAGCTGAGAAACGGTGTCTTTGTGAAGGTTCCATCCTCATTGGTTGTGAGATCAAAGTACCATCAGCACGAGCTTCCAGGCGGAGTCGGCATCATCATCGGTGTCAACGGGTACGTGTGGATCCGCAAGACCAGCGAGCAGAAGGATGCTAGCCTGGTGGTTGGTAAAGAGGCGTCTGCGATTGCTGCTCGGGGCAATTATGCGGTGGGCGAGGCATCCGTCAACATCACAAGACTGGAGGAGGAGTCCTCTTGGGACATTTATTCAGACGTCAACGACAGCATCTCGAGATCCGTGAGAGAGACAATCACACGGTACGCCAACTGCATCAAGGCGTTGGCCCACTGCGAGATTGGCATCACCATGGAGCGAATTGTGTCGTCGTACGAGGCGTCCATGGCGTACGACGATGCTGGAAAGCTGATTGACCGTGAGGTGATGGAGACCATTGGCGAGAACGTGATAGATGCTGAGAAGTACAGGGGCAGTTAGGAGTGTATGTACATATATCATTTTTGGGGGATTACAGTATTCGTAGTTTTCTGGGGGCTTTTGGGATTAAATTTGTAGTCATATTTGGGAGCTGGTTTGGAGTAAAGCGTGTGAAGGGCATATATCGTTGTTATTTGGGAGTTCGTTAGAAGTAGCTTGTGTACAAAAAATATATCGTTGTTCTTTGTGAGTTTTTTGATGATCCTTTTCGTTAGGAATTGTTTGTACAGTTAGGAACCCCCACACCCTCACCATAATAACATACTGGCCCCCTCACTCTTTTTGGGACCTTTTCATCATTCACTCAATATGAGACCACACTGGTTTCCCTCCCATTTCCGGGACACCATCTCCGTCATTGTGGTTATCCCCGGATTAGCTCCGGTTTGGTGTCACTACCTAATCGGGTAATATGTTTTTGTGTCACTATCCCTCCCGCCCAGGTATAAAAGGGGACCATCGCCCACTTCTTCTTTCTTCCTTCTCCCACATCACTACATGATCATTCCATCAAAACCAACCAGCAGTTTCAGATCACTGAGAGCCACCGATCCCGAGGTAAGCCTCCTTACAGCACACCAACTTTCCCGCCCTCACTTACACCACTCACAGATCCCCCCTCCTTCATGGATTCTTTCTCACCGCTCATTTACTATGAGTTCCACTTCTCATTTCCGGTTTCCCAGTTTCCTTTTCCACTTTCCATCTCCCATCTCCCACTTCCAGAACATCATCTCACTCATTCACCCATACAACAAACAATTTCCCCCTTCCACTTCCCATTTCGGACCACCAGCTCACCATTCAGTCACTATAGGGCCATACATTTCCCACCTCCCACTCTCGGAATACCACAACCGTCATTGTGGCTAACCCAAGATGAGATCCGGTTTGGTGTCACTTCCTAATCGGGAAAGATTCCCCACCTTTGTCTTTGTGTCACAATTCAGTCCCTCAAATATAAAAGGGGACCATCGCCCACTTTTCTTCTTTCCTTCTTCCACATTGTCCCAGGTTATTTCCACTAACAACATCCAATAGTTATACCTCACTGAGAGTTTCATCTTTCAGACCTGTTGTTTCCCATTGCTGATGACTGATGAAGTTCGGCTTGATGTTTTTTTCGCTATGGTTTTTGCAATTCTTGGGTATTATTTCTGGTTACCGTGTTATGGACTATTGGTGCTGCTTTATTTCATTATGCTGTTTTCCAGATATGATTCTCCAGTTTTCGTGAGCCATGGTTGTTTCCTATTGTCCTGTGATCGCCTTGCTGGTCCACTTTTTGTTGTTGAACCTGTTGTTTCTCCTTTCTGCATAAGCTATTGATGGCTATGGCTGTTCCAATTCTTGAGTATTGTGTCTGGCTGCAAGGTTATGAGGTATTGGTGCTGCTTTACTTTATTATTTTGTCTCCAGATACTATTCTTGAGTGGTTGTGAATGGCTATGGTTGTTCCACTTGCAAGTCTTGATCTGGTGGTATGTTGTTTTGCAAGTTGTTGTGGACCCTGGATTTCCCTTGATGGTTCTGGTATGAGTTTGTTCAGCTTGGTGTTCGTCATGGCTGTCCCATCTCTTGAGTGTTGTGTCTGGTTACTACTTAATGGGATATTGGTGCTGCTTTATTTCATTATGTTGTTATCTAGATATGCTTCTTGAGCTGTTGCTGGTCATGGTTGTTTGTGTTGCTGGTGATCGTATGATGCTCTTCATGTTGTTGTTGGTGGTGGTATCTCGTGTTGTTGGTTCCGGTTTTATGTCATACTTGTTGTCGTTCACTATGGTTGTTGCACTTCTTGAGCGTTGTGTCTGATTACTATGTGATGAGATATTGGTGCTGCTCTATCTCATTATGCTGTTTCCAGATGATTCTTGAGTCGTTGTTGATGCCATAGCTGTTCATGATGTTGCTGTCTATGGATACCGTTGTTCGTGATGCTTGTGCTGATTTGGTGGTCCACTTCTTGTTGGTGGATATGGTTTCCCTTTGCTGGTTTTGATGTGATCTCCATTTCTTGTTGCTGGAACTTTTTTTACCCCTTTGTTTGTCATTGATGAGGTTTGTGTTGTTGCTGTTGGGTATGGTTGTTGCAATTCTTGAGGGTTGTTTCTGATTACTACGCTATGAAATATTGGAGCTGCTTTATTTCATTATCGTGCTCTCCAGATATGACTCTTGAGTTGTTGTTGACAGTGGATGTTCGTTTCCCATAACATGACTTTACACTTGTCATTGAGTAACTTGTTGTTGTTTGTCATGTGATTTCCCGTTGCTGGCCCTGGTATGATGCTCAGCTTGTTATCGTTGACATTG